>JAODUH010020732.1:0-25511 GCA_027564835.1 Typhlichthys subterraneus
TAATCTCAAACCTACAAAAAGCAAGTCTTAGGTAAAAGGTAATTTAGAGTTTATGTTAATGAATGTCTGTGGAAGCATACAAAAGCAGCTCCCAGTTCATAAACACAAACTTATATAAAGCAAAAGTAATATACAAGATTATGTAAAAATATGCCATTACAACGTCATAAGAAAGTTCTGATGGATATTGTCTTATTTATGGAAACACTTTAGTCAATGTTGGTGTAGTATGTACACAATGACATCTAGCTGGTACAGCACATGTAATGTGATAATGCTGTCCTTAACATGTCTGACCTATTTCGATTACTCTCGTTTCAACAGAATACACACACCCCTACATTTGAAGATAACATTAAAAGAAGTACAGAATTTGCAGGTGAGATGAGCAGCTGATGTGCTCTTTGAAGATTAACTATTGTTATCTTCTCCTTTAACTCTTCAAACCCTCTTTTCACACAGTGCTTGGAAATACATACGCAAGTGCTGGACAGTTTGATATTGCCGTCAAATATTTTACAGATGCCATTAAGTACAACCCTACACAATACAAGTAAGATGCCAATGGCCAGTAAATGGCAGATTTGAACCCAGCGTTGTCTGGCTGGTTGACCTGGTACCAACTGCTTTTATTTGCATTGCAGGCTTTTTGGAAATCGGTCCTTTTGTTTTGAGAAGCTGCAACAGTATGAGAAGGCGCTGACCGACGCCCAGTTGTCCCTTAATATGTGTCCCGGCTGGGTCAAAGGCCTTTTCAGAAAGGGCAGGGCTCTGGCTGGACTAAAGGTACATGTCCTAACCTATTATCTTAGGGTGTCATGACTTGCCCGAGGCCAAGTGACATTGTCAACAACTGTCAGTGTTGACTCACCCGACCCAGCAGGTCTGGTCAGTCACACTAGTCTAACGAAAACACTCTCTTTACTGCCTGGTGTATTTGGGCAATTTGTTAACAGGTTTCCCACTGGTCGTGGAGTTTCTAGAATACCATGGCATTTCAAAAAGTAATGCAATGTCAGAATTGTATCTTCTTTTTTTTTTTGGGTCAAATCAGGGAATATCATGGAATTTGTTTGCCTTGTTGACATTCTAGCTTGTGTTAATGAAAATGACGGTGGACATGGTTTAACTTTTAACACATGTTGAAACTATTGGTCTGAATTAGTAGTACCTATGTGAAATATGACATTTATTTCAGTTTGGCAATTGCCTTGTTGGCTGTCCCTTCTTCCTCCGTTCAATACGGGTCATGGCAATTTAAAGGTTTTTAGCCTGTGAAAGTCGGAGCACTTGACTTTGATTTGGAACCCTGTGATAACATTGAAATGACACACGGTGTATGACGTTGCATATCGAGAGGCTGCTGACACCGACTGTGAAACAGAGATGAACCGATCTTCCCCTCTCTGCAGAGATATGACGATGCTGGCCAGGCCTTTAAAGAGGTTTTGAAGCTGGACCCCTCCTCTACAGATGCAGCGCAGGAGTTGATGCGTGTGCAGATCACACAGCTCATGGTGAGTGAAGGCCCTGGTGCACATTTAATTTGCTCTCTTATGGGTGAGCTGGCGAGTCTCGTGGCTCTGGTGCGTGTGACGGCACCTAAGGGTAACTGCAGCAGAACCCAACCTATCCCCTCTCCTAGTTATCGCAATGTTAGTACGCTCCCCCCCCCCCCCCGTGAAGTGTGAGCGGTGAGCTATGCCCAGATCAAATGTATCGGCGCTGAGTTCAAGAAGTACTGATTGGATTAACCGACGGCTCCACCATCATGACTTCATGAAACCTGCATCGCAGCACTGTTCCGAGGAACTACCATGTTGTAGTAGACACTGAGCATGTGACTTCATTTGTCTCAAGTATGCCATGGGCTTAACTTTCCCTGTGTGGTAATAGGGAAAAACGTACTGTAGATTGTGACTGTTGTAATAAACTAGTGTTCATATGTTATATTATTTGATGTGAATAATTACAATGGGCGGGGGGGACACTGCCAATGTAAAGTATTTTGTGCTGATGGCAATGAGACAACACGTGGCTTAATGTTTAATTCCTGGCACCTAAACATTACTACTTTAATTAACCAAGTAAAGTAACAATAGTGTCAGCTTGATGTTTAAAAGATTAAAACTGTCTGATTTTGGTTTGTTTGCAGGAGTATGGCTTCTCTCGGGAGGAGAGCTCAAATGCTTTAATAATTCACGGGGCTGTAAATAAGGCCCTAGAGGTGCTGTCTAAATTACATTGTACACCCGGTGAGTTTTGTCTATAGATTCTGCTCGCTGTACTGTAAAGTTAATTTCAGTTGTCTGCCAATAGGTTGACTGCGAACTCTGCTTTGTGCTTAGGAGCCATTTCTATAAGCTCCACCAATAGCTCTCCACCACCAGCCCAGCTGCACAACGTTAGAGCCTCTCCTCTTCCGCCAGCCCTGCCTTATCCCCCACTTATTGACCGGCCATTAGTCCCGGTGCACAGTATGTCCAGGCATAATATTAACCCTGCTGTGAGGCCCTACAATAATGAGCCTAAACAATTGCCGTGAGTATCTGTCTATATTTTAACCATTCATGTTTCATTCAAAGTAGAAAACACTTTGTCTGTGTAGAATCGGCTTTTGTAATTAAGGTATTACATTTTAATTTCTATTTGCTCCAACAATGTGTCAGGGAATTACTAGATGTTTTGCTCTCTGCCTTGTGGGGCTACACGCTTATGGCCAAAATGCTAATCACGATTATTTTGATCAATATTGAAATAATTTATCACAATTATTCATTGATTTTATGAACAATGTATTTTTATTGCACTCACATTATAAACAGACCATGGAAATCACTTCTGTCTTGTGCTACATTCCTGCTAATGTACAAATATTAGCATCAAAATAAAAGTGCATCAGTGAAGCAACATAAAAATTTTACATAAAATATAGGCAAACTAAAAATAAATGATGCAATCAAAGAATAGGATTACAGTAGTACAAACATTAAACTTGATCATGTGACAAACACAAATGACAACATGAACGTTTATTGACGTTCGCGGTGTTTCGAACAGGCATCGACAGTCAGCTACACGATCATTATGGGCCAGAGATCCACATGATATGCCTTCGCCGCATCTGTAAATATCACCAGTTAACATGGTCACCACTTAAACCGTAACACCGGCACAGACACAATTCGAAAGCACACTTTGCATATGACTTGTTCTTGCTTAACATCACTTTCCCTAAATCCAAAATACTTCCAAACAGACGATGATCCCTTTAGAGGGACAAGCTCTGTCTTCTGCTGGGTTCTTCTTGTTTTGCAGGTCTTTCTATTAGGGATGTCACGATACCAGAAATCTAGTAGTCGATACCAATACCAGTGAGCTCGAGGAAGTACCACCGGGACCTCCGTGACTTGGTGTGGTGCCCGCACGAAAGTGCTCATAAGGCGGGTAAACATTCACAGAGATCCCGGTCGGTGCTCCGGAGGTATCGGCGAGCACGAGGCGAAAAAGCGTCGGTTAAATGCATTGTAGTAAATTACATCATACAGACGTGAATGTTTGCAACGCAAATATTTGACGTATCCTACATATTTTATTTGCTTCAAGGCTGATTTTGTTTCGCTTTCTCCAGGCGATTATATTTATCAACAAACCATTGATTGATGATGATTGTCACATGAAAATAGCGGAACTGTTTTCTTTTTACTTAACCAGTAAGATGGGAACTATGGCTGGAAAGTTTGAAGGCACGTTTGCATAGTTTACGGTGCTGGTTTTGTGAATGTAGTAGTCCTTGATAATCCGCCTGGAACGCAAAGTACCCTTGCTGTTTTTCTTTTCAACGAGTTGAGGCAGAGCTGCAGCTACACTTCCATGGTACCGTACGTGTCCAGGTTGGATAACCGGTACCTACAGTACTGTACAAAAACGAGCACAGTCATGTTTTCAAAATGTTTGCATCGACTTGGTACCGAAGTATCAGTTCTTGTGACATCCCTACTTTTTATTACTTTTCTACTCGGACTGCTACCTTGCAACATCCAGGAAGGTTTTGTACATCCACTTGCTGTTGTTGGAGGGTGCGCGCGAAGCCAAATCGGCTGCTGTTGGCGGGTGACTAGGAAGCACTTGATTTGATACATGGCAGAGTTTTCTATGAGCAGAGCACATATTTTAAACATCAATATTGCAGTCGATCATGTTAATTTAATTGTTGAAGCCGTAATCGAGATCGATATTCGATTAATTGTGCAGCCCTACTGCCTTGATAAAGCTACGCTACACTGGCAAAAACAGATTTTATGAAAGTCAAAAGAATACAGCCTCATTAAAAAACAGCAATGTTTTAGTTTTTCCTTTTTTCTTTACAGGGAACTTTTTCCAATTTGGGTGGGAAACTTGGTTTCTTCAGTAACAGAATCCATGTTAACCAATGTATTTAGAAGGTAAGTTAAAACTCTTCTGCTACATAAACTATCAGCTGAAGTAGTACTTTAAAGTGTTGCTTCAATTTTGGATTGACAGAAAAATAAAGTAAAATGTGAAAATTCCCACATCTCTGCAGCGCTGGCAAGATCCATAGTGTCAAACATTTGAGTTTACGAAAATGTGCGTTTATCAACTTTACCTGCAAGGAACATTGTGAGGAAGCCATCCGCCGGTTTCATGTAAGTATAGATATACAGTACATAGTTTAGATCCGGCACTATTGCTTCTGTGTATTATTGTCTGAGCTACAACTAGTTCTAACTCTACTGTTCTGACATTTGCCAGGGCTATGAACTGGAGGGTGCAAACCTTGCCGTAAGATACCCTGACAGGATTCCCTCAGACAGATGCTTTTCCAAGGCTGCCAACAAAGCTGACCACCTCAAAGCAGAGTTTTCCAGGTGAATTTAACGATGAGCTCATGCTATGAAAGAAGGTAGATCCTTGTTGCACTAAGATTTATTCCCTGGAAAAGGTGTATACTACCACCTAGTGGCTCAGATACAGCAGTACCAATGGGAGTTAGCTTTTCAAACATTGTTTAGGTCATCTCTTTTAAAACATACACCCTCGATGTTACTGGAAAGTAACAGCCATTATTGTTGTCAGGATACATACTGTATGTACTAATTTGACATTGCCATCCCTTCTATTTTATTTGTATATTGTATAAAATTATCTTCAAGCTGCATGTTTTATTATAGTTCCTCTTATGTTTACAGACAAAAGGAAAACCCTCACTGGAAAAATTGAGCCTCTGACCAGAGACTGACGAGCATTGAAGAGAGACTACTGGTGCCTTATTCATGGCTTAAATAAAATAACCTACATAAACAAACTAATGCCATTTACAAGGTTTTAAATTATTTTTATGAATATTTTAGCTATGGCTTTATGAAGCAAACTATTTCCTTTTTAAAAATATCAGGTTTCTGCCACAAAATCACTGCCATTAGTTATTTGTATTATGCAGTGGTGAATTAAAACATTTATATATTGGTTACCCACTTTTGTTAGCATTACTTCCAGTATTAGGCCAATTGTACAGCGAAATGTCTATTATTTCTGGCGTTATTTTCATGTTTGTCACGGTGGTATTGCCTTTATAACTGACAGACAACTAAAGTTTTAGAATTATTTTAATCTAATAGCCCTTAAAATAAAATGGAAAAAGATGAAGGAAAACCTAAACACATTTGTGTGCTTAAAATAAAGATTGCTACCACATTCAGGATTGTTACTTGCTTTATATAATTGTACTAACAGCAGATGGCAGCACCACCTCAGTGTTGCTACCACAGTTATTAAGTGAACATGGAAAATACTGATGTAATAAACACCTACAATGTTAACTAATCTATATTATTTAAATATGTGAGAATCTACAGCATTTAGGCAACTATTCTTTTAAGGTAGAGATATGCATTACTTTATCCCCGGCAGCAGGACAATGTTAGGGTTCAAGGCAGTTTTCACAAAGTGGAGATTTAGTTGAACCAACAGACAATGGGCTCATGGAAAAGACCGGGCGTGTTTGCTAGCTGTGTTAACAAGCAGAGAGGATGTGATGAACATGCAAGAGGTGCCATTCCTTGCAGCGCCTTGTCTAGGAGAAAAGGGCTGTGATGGCAGCTTTTTGAGTTTAATTGGAAGAAGTGTGTTGTGTGCACCCACTGTGAACTGTATACTGCTGGTCCCAACACATTTGAGACTCAACCACTTAATAGCACACCTTCAGCAATGAACTCTTCCAGATGGCCAGAGAGAAAACTGGTATTAACCACACATGCCAACATTTTTAAACTTTGCACAATTTCAAACTGAAAAGCCCACACATAAGGCTATTCTACAGCTGCTATGTTAAGAAAATGAAGCCGCGCTCTCCAGAAGCAGAAGGCTCTGTGTCAACAATCGTGATATTTCAATGTTGGATAACAGTGGCAGCCAAGCTCTTGTCAAGATGCTGACATGGTCCATAATGTCCCACAGGGCTACTGCCTGAGGAGGAAAGCAGCAGTGGTACTCCCTCTGTGGGAAGAGCTGGGAATACATGGCTGCCTCAGCTATACGGCACAAGGTCACCATTATAGGCTGGCCGCTCCTGTGAAGGTACGGTTTGTGTGTGTGTACATATATAATACACTTTGTGTGTATAATGCAGTTTCAATATATTGCATTTCAGTTAGTGATATAAAGACCTTTGGCATTATCATTTTTCAAATTCCAAGTGCACCCTCAGTAGGCGGAATTTCCCGGACACGTCAAAACTGTATAACTGTATAACTGGAAATCTATTGAATTTGGGCTAGTCTTAATCTCTTCAGGGAAACTGTCAGAAGATTTATATAGGATAGCATTGTTATAGTATAATAAATATATAAGACTTAAAAGTGCATATACTGTACACACTGTCATGTGTTTGGTCAAATAAATATTATAGTATGTTCTTGTGTTGTAATAGTAAATGTTATTTTAGCACCATATTCTTAACCAAATGCTTTGCATTATCTTTCAGGCAGGAATGTGCACCTGGCTAGAACATGTATGTCAGGGTTTTAGTTCAAAGACACACCAAAAGAAATGCCAAAGCACTTAACAGTTACGATTGTGTTTATCAAACTTCATACACTAATACAGTAAATGCCACATAGAAAAGTGAATGTGTTCAATATGCACACCTCAAAGTGGAAAACATATTAAAAACCTAATATTGACCAAGTTTGTAAACAAATATTTAAAAAGTATTTTGAAGAAAAAACAAAAAACTATCTAGACAGATTTGTGCTTCCAATCTATCTGCTGGTAGGCCTACTGTGACAGAACTCCATCCCAGTCTGAAAAGAGTGACCAATTTTATATGACCTGTTAGCAGCATTCAGTAGCACCACTGTTTACTCCGTTTTAATGCCTTTTTCCGGTTCTGTTCACATACAGTACAGCATGCCTCTGTGTCTACAATATGGACCTCGAGTATAAAAATAAGTGCTTTATCTGTATGTTCCAGCTGAGTTTTAGATAAGTAATGTCAAAGGGGTTACAGTGTTTACCAGCATGTAAGTCTGTCAGTGGTGAAAGGCTTTGGCCATTTCTAGGACCTGCCTTTCCTCCTCATTCACGGTTCACAACAGCTCTGGCCAAAATCCGGCTCTTTCTGGTTACATCCATCCCATGTGCTCCAGCGTGGCTGTCGTCGAGGAAAAATAAAATGCTGTCCTTGAGAGAGGCTGTTTATATGAGTGGTCACCGTGCCAACCGGTCGGTGCCAAGCGGTGCCAATGTTGGGCGTGGCAGGGGCGGGGTCAGCTCCACAGGCAGATGTTGCTCACAGCCTGGCATGTGGAATGTCTGTCGGCGGGCGAGAGGTACAGCTTGCCACTGGGGCACACGCACACTTCATACACGGCCTGCGTCTGGGGGGCCGGGCTCGGGGAAGCACTGTAGGTGCCCTGCGGAAGCCTGCCCAGCTGAATGGTGCTGGCGTCTAGAAGTATCTGGTAAAGTACAGGCAAAGGTTTTCACAACACCAACATATAGCAACGTAATTAATCTATCTGATAGAGCTGAAGCTACAAGCTACAGGCAAAGATTTCAATAATAGGAAAATAAAGCAACATTATTGACCGATCCCAAGCCCCGCCCCTTTTAATAAATACTTATTTTGAAAAATTTGAAATGTTTTTTTGTTCTTCCTCATAATTTCTCCAATTTGCTGAGGCCTCCCTGGTCTCAGGGGGTCGCGGCCCCCACTGAAAACCACTGCATAACTGTACGTCACCAACGTCATTTTGCTGAGGAGGTTGAGCGCACATAGCTCCCAAATGACTAAATCTTCCATGCACGGCCTGGAACAAAGTCAATCGACCCTGAAAGAGTCTGCTGCCGAAATACTGTTGTGGCATCTCATTGGTAGGGGAGAACATTTTACATTTGATTGTACTGCACAATAAAAGTGTATTTGTTTTAAATAACAGTTCCTTTATATATACTTCAGGTTGTTGTGCACATATGGACATTTAAATAAAGTGATCTAATTATGGTTTTAGAACAATGACCAATCAAAAAAAAAAGTGTGTCCAATGGCACTTTTACCCCAAGGTAGGGGTAAGACGAGCACAGAGATGGGGCAAATAGTGCCACCATAAAATGACACAAAATGAAAACATTTTGAGATAATCTTGATTTTTCATTAATTAGTCAATTTGACAAAGGCAAACATTTGAGATAAAACCATATGTTTGTGTTCTGTTGTGGCGCATTTTTACTTTTCAGTAATTCAACTGATCTTTCTGTGTTACATACATATTTGTAAATGTGATGTAAGGTATGCTATTATGTTAACCTGACATACCAGAGGATTTGTTACTGGGAAGTGGTACATTGAAACTGTTTTTGAATGGCAGGTACTGTCAAAAAAATACTTGACAGTTGATTGGATGAACCATCTGGTCGTTTTCGCTGTAGGCACACCTAAACCACGCCCGTATACTGTAGCTATAAACACGACGCTGGTTGGTAAGTTCAAGTTGCTACTTAGATACATTCAAAATGATTCATGGGCTTTCCAGATTGATTCTCACAGCGAGATTACACTGAAGCTAAAGCCTCGTGAGACCATCCTGATCTCGCAGGCTACAGCATGTTTGTGTGTGGTTTAAACTTAATATTAGTCAACAATTAGATCTACAAATAGATTATTACATCAACACTATAACGTATAAAATTAACATTAACTTGTAAAGGTGACACAGTCAGTGTGTGTTTGTGTGTACTAGAATGTATATGTACGAATGTATGCCAAATATAACAATATAATACTTAAATACACAGGTTACTCTGTAACTATGCATCCTATGTATTAATTATACTAATGTGCAAACTGATAACATTTGTAAAATTCACTTCGCAAAAGTAATTTATTTTGCTCTGGTTTGCATACCACTCTCTCCTTGTGCTTGAGTCTAAGATGGGTTTACCAATGTGAACTGTACTTCCTAAAGATGTGGTCACATAATAACATTTGTTTATTGTTACCTAAATATAGCGGGTGGCTCATCTTACCCACTGGCTCGACTTACCCCATTCTTCCGTACTTAATGTGTTAATGTGGTATCCTTCAAATACCTTTAAATATTGTGTAATGCAGACATACATTTGTGTTTTGAGTTTGTCACACCACAGAATAAGGTAATATTAACCACCCAGCCAAATTTGAATTAATAAAAAAGTCAGCAAGTATATAAAATTACATTTAAAAAACCCATCATTATCTGTTCTCAACAGATAATGACGCTGGGGGTGTCAGCAGAAGGCGCTGTAACCAAACCCATTGTGTGTTCTACGGTAAACTCCATACTGCAGTGTTGTGCCAAAAAGGTATCTTCAACCAAGCATTGATTGGAAAATGTAGACATGCATTTAATGAGTTGTGTTTTCACTTTAAATGGATGTATACTGGTAAAAAGGATTACCGGTAGATTGGTTATAATATAGGGCAGTGTCTGCTCTCAAGGGCATGAATCAGTTTTTAACAAACCAGTTTTTAGCAGATCACTTTTTGTAATTAAAATGTAATTACTTGAAATCATAGGCTACACACACCCCATGCCGAAATATAACTGAAACTATTTCATTTTATGATTTCAGGTAAATACATTTTAACATGTCATGTATATTGATTTTTTATCTAGGAGCTAATACTTGCGCTGAAATTGCATGCCCATATAGCTAAAAATAAACTGGTGGTAACTCCGTAGTCTTGCCGTAACAGTCATTGACCGAAATTTTCATCCTATGACGCCAAGGGCTTTCTAACGCTTCAAAAATTGACAAGAAAGGCCGTTGACCAAGCTGCAATTTTTGACGAGTTGGGAATTAGAATGTGTTGCGCCCACACGCACACACACACACACCGAGAAACAATGTGCAGCGTTTTGGTGAAATCCGTGAACCGTCATTCTGCATAGGGGCTCATTCCAAAAGTACGTGTCCGTACCGCTCTAATGTCTTCTGCCAGTAAAGCGGTTAGAAACACAGTGTGGCCAAAGGAGGACATGCTGATGCAATCAGAGTGAGTGAGTGAGTGCACCAGCGGTCATGCAACAAGGGCACGGCCCTGCCTACCTCGCCCTCAGTAGACTCCAGGCGCAGGTCTTTCCGCCCGCTGACCTTTAGGAAGCCCTCAGCCGCATTGGCCTCTACCCCTCTGGGTGCCTCCATAGTCAGGGTACGTGTTGGAGATTCCAGCCTGAAGACACAATGAATTGAACAGATCAATTATGGCACTGCTCTTATTATTATTATTACTAGCTTCTGACATGCCTCTTATGACAATGGTGCTCTATATATTTTAAACATTAGCTCGCAGGACCCCAAAACCCACATGCGGGTTAGAAATAAATAGTTTTCTCTAAATGATTGCCAAAACCACACCGTTAAGCGAATCAAGTATATTGTAAAAAACAATTTACACGAACCAGATCGTGAAATATTCACGAAATTCAGCGCATTTTGTCGCATGAGATGCTCTGAATGTGTAACCTGTCCCCAGTAGTCACGTGACAACAAGAAACTAAAGATATTAACAGAGCAGTGGAGGAGGAGAAGAGAATATGAGTAAATTATAATCTTAGTTTGTAGATCTTGAAAACATACTCTTATTTCAAAATGTACAGTGTAGCGTTCCCCTTTATTTTTCCCAATATTGGTAACACTTGTGGGCACTTAGAACAATGCTGTAGCAAAGCGTGTTTATTCTTTTTTCATTATTTATGACATCTAACTGTTTCATACTGCATAAAATAAAGGTTTAGCTCAAAAACATCTAGCAACGATTGTGCTGTTTACACAGCAGAGCAGGACTTGCAGGTGGAATGAAAAATGAGCTCACATTGAGTAAAAATGTGACAGGAGCAAAAAACACCTAGAAATGCTTTGGGTTCAGAATAGCAGATATACTGTAGTGGAGTAGCTGTATCCTGAGAAGAGGATGACATCACGCTCTCTTTGTGTGTGTCGTAATCCGAGTTCCTCTGTTCTTTGTTTTCATAGCTGGTTGGCCCCATGTGTATTGTTAGCACATGCTTGTTAGTGCACGTGTGTGTGTGTGTGTGTGTGTGTATGGCCCACTGAGCATTAGTTTTGGTCTGATGCTAATGTGACATCTAGTGGCAAAAAGTCACACAAAACCACTTTAAATTATCTTGACAATAGGCAAATATACATTTTGTGCGTGTATGTAAATGTTTGCATTGTACCTACAGTAAATTTCGATATACCTTCAGCACCTATGGGTTGTATTAAAGAACTTTAGTTCTGGTCATTGTGTGCTAGTCCCAGCCCATAACTATTGCAGTTTATTCTGATCTTCAGCAATACAGAAGCTGACACAATCATGTGATTGCCTAGCTGCCAAGTTTTTGTTTACACAGAATATGGTAGCGAGGAGCCAATCAACGTGGAATTAGTTTTCATAACTCATAACCATCTCAAATTGATTTATTTTCCCATCTTGCCCAGATCTGTTTTCAATGAATTTTAAATGGGAGAGTTTAAGGAGCCGTCTAGGAATGGCTTAAACCTCCATACCCTCTGAAAGTGACACACATTTTGGATTATGTTGTGTTGGATATAAACGCGGGAGCAAATGAATTTCATCTGCATTTGAAAAGCCTATTTGACTTTAAATCGGCTTTGAAATATATACTTTCTGGAGAAATGCACCCAGGACCAAGAACTGTGTGACCCACAAAAAGGGGTACCTTTGTCAAAATGCCTTGAGACTACAAATGTTATAGTGCCGTGACTTACAGAAAGACAGCCAACTCCTTAACTATTGCATATCTTACACAGTAGGCTATAACATGAAAATGTTTCATGAAACATATTCATGTTAGGTTTGTGGGTGCCTACTGCCTACAGTATTGTATGCTGCAGAAACACATCTCAACTCATCTAAATATATCCTTAACTGTGCTCATGTCAAATCAGACATCAGTTATTGACAGTAGACTGACAAAAAAAGAAAATCATACAAGCCTCTTTTTACTTTAATGGAAAGATATTTGAGGCACCGCAACATATAACAATGGAGATAAATGAAAAGAAAATATGAATAGACCAGAAATGATCTTGTCCTGTATTTGATTCAAACATCTGCATATTTATGTCCATAATACAGGTTTCACAACACAACACAAACCTGCTGGGGCAAATTGTATAAAACAAGCCATCAGGGTTCCTGCTGCTAACAGAATGAGCAAGCGTTTGGAGCTGAACGCTATATTGAAAGCACTCTGCGCACGCAGCCACCATTGGGGGAAAATTAAAGTGATTTTTCCAGAGTTGATCTGCTTCACTGGTATGAGAACGCTCAAAAAACAATCGTGAGTCAGAGGGGGCCAAAAGAGGAGACGTTTACTCTCAGAACTATACTTTACAGTTGAACTTATCAGAGACGCTCTGTCTCTCCTCAGCGAATCCTAAGCGCATCGCAGGCAAAACGGAAATCATTCCAACAGTCATATTAGCATATTATAGAGTGTATATGCACAGTCATCAGTACTGGGGCTTTGTAGGTTTAGAGCCAAGCCTGACCAAAATGTATTAGTTATAATTCACTATAATACATTTAGCAATTAAAAAACAGTCAACATTCATTTTTAAAACCTTAAAAATTCCCAAAATAAAAAATGATATACAGTATTGCAGTCTACATACACACAGTGTATTTTTGTACGTACAGTATACTGTATAGAAGCATCTATATAAGTGCTCTAAAACACAAATCATTATGTGGTGAATCCAAATGAAAACAGTCTACTACAACACTGAGCTCTCATTATGTCTGGGGGCGGAGACCAGTACACAGACTCCCAGCACAGACCGTCTGTGCTGGGACAGGGAGAGTCTTGTGACCGTTTCCTTTGATTTCATCTCCGTCCTCCCAGATTACAGCTGGCCCCTCTGTGAAACCACAGTAATGGAGCCCAGCCCGCTTGGCGAGGAGCAGCGTGGTGGAGGCGCGCCAGGATATGTCCCGCACAAGGAGAGTGCCTCTCAAAAGGGGATTTCACAGTCGACGGCGACGACACCACGTCAAAAACTTGGACCCTTTCCGCGGTCCGTCATTACAGTGGGGAAGACTCACGGCTGTGTTGTGAGTTTACAGCCTGTGTGTGTGTGGAGGGAGGTGGGAAGGTTCAGGCGGCCATTTTTGCGAGGCCCCGCAGCCCCGGCTGGTCTAGCTGGATGTGGCCAGCATGCAGAATCCAAATGAGCTGTTCCACACCCTGATGCAACGCTACAGGCGGCGGAGAGTATTCCACTAACAGCCCAATCATGTCTCACGTTTACATAATACGAGTTTACAGTTATGGGCCGTGAAGAAGAAAAGATCAATCCAACAAGCATTTTAACCTTGCCATGAACATAGTGTGACGCACAGGATGCCAAGCAGATTCAGGTTTTTAGAAAACAAGCTGTAACAAACTGACATTGTTAGATGAATGTTATCAGTGGCTTCCCTTTTTGTTTTGTGTCAAGTTTTTGTGTCCTTTAATGTCAACCGCCCGCCGCAAAACGGCACGTTGCAGATGGTCACTGTGTAGCCTGAGCCGCTGCCTGTGTGTGTGTGTGTGTGTGTGTGTGTGAGAGAGAGAGAGAGAGAGAGAGAGAGAGAGAGAGAGAGAGAGAGAGAGAGAGAGAGAGAGACAGACCCTCATCAGTATTCACCTCACTCTGGAGGAATTAGCTGGCAGAAAAACCACTTCCCAGCCACTGTTGATCCCAGCCTGGCCTCGGTTCGACCGAGGTGGACGGCAAACTACACTCGTTAGAGCTCGTTAATGGACTGACGAGGCGAGTACTCTGGGAAGGAGGGAAGGGTGTACACCAATACACTGGACACGCTCCCACCGATTGGCTTATCTCCACCCCTACCACAAAGCCTGGGCTTAATTGCTTCCTTCGGCCAAGTAGAGCGGCTAACATGTGTAGAGTTTATCCATGCGTCGGGGAGGGAACAGGTAGGACAATGAAAGCTGGCTGAAGAGGATCTCCGTCGGCGTGTTAATGAGGCCAGACGCTCCGCGTTACGAGCGGGTCCTCGAGAATAATGACGCCGCCGGAGAACGACGGGCTCCCGACATCCGTGTTGTCTTTCATTACAGATCTGCCTGTTTGAAATGTCACGGAACTCATTTAACCGTTTTATGGCCCACTACGCTGGCTTCACTTTAATTGAATCTATGACATTAAGCTCTAAATGCAATCAAGTGAAACTTACTTCAGGTCTTCTGAATCTCTGGCTTGGATGAGAGGAGTCTCCACTGAATGTCTGAAGACGGCGCCTTCTGAGCCTAGACGAAAAAAAGAAAAAGGTGCATGCTTTAACAACACGTCATCGTGTGTGTTTGCGTGACTCATGTATACGGGCCTGGTGGGCTGTGAAGGTTGCTACCTGTGACAGTGAACTTTCCTGTTCCCATGTGGACCTCCTCTTGGTTTGCGGCGAACAGTAACCTTGCTCCATCGTTGCTACGCACCTCCAACCTCTGGCAGTATGCCTCCACCGCCTCCGATCCTGTAGCAGCGCATCGCTGTTCAGAGCCGGCTAACTATGAAAAACTGATTTTCTTTGCTACACTAATGTAGCCTAGGCAAGAAAATGTAATCTATTAAAAGAAAAAATAAATGAGCCTTACATCTCAAGGTTACTTTTCTTAAAACAAATTCTTAAAACATCCTTGCCCCCCCCGGACATTTAAATTAAAAGTTCAAACACTTTGACTCTTGTCGATAATTCCTTTGTGCTTTAGGATAGACACTGCAGCTTAACGATTCATGTTTCATCACTAAATTTGGCTCAAAATGCAGCTTGTACCACTTCATCGTCACACGCTCAATTTTCCTGGGAAGGTCACGCGATGGCTTTAAACAGTCACATCACAAGCTGTGTCAAACCACCACCAATTCTCAACTTATGCTGGACAAAATCAATAGCGACTGTATTACTGTTAATAAGCAGGTCATTTGCCTTCCAGTGGTCATTAATCAAATAAATTATCTTTGTAATTTGTACCGACTGATGGTTAAACTTGATGATAATAAGAATCCATCATTGGCCTTTTCAATAAGTGCTTCAAAGGTTAATGTCTGGAGAAACTACCCGTGCTTTCACAGGCAGTCAGGCAGACTTCATGATTGGCTAAAGATACATTTGTTGCCCTACTCGTTATTAACGCAATTTATAATGCAAAATCAGGAAATTTATAGTGGCAGCCTTTGTTATTACCTAATTGTACAACCAAGACAAGTATCATTACATTGAGATGATATTTAGTTGGTAATGTGTAACTCACCCAATGTGAGTTGGCCAGTGATTTGGCCCTGGCTGTTCCGGGCATTTAGGGTTACATTCCTTTCTGACCGAAGGACCAGCGAGCTGTCCTGGATCAATAAGGTCATAGGGAAGAGCTGGTTTAATACATGCAATAATAATATATTTATTTGTTGGTTAGAATTACCTAAATCCGCATGCATAAAATAAATAAATATGGTATATAATACACTTTCTTTTTTCACCTTTAAAATATATAAGGCAGTGTTTCTGTGTAGTGAGGCAAATCGCTAGGAGATTTGATTTATGATTTTATTTCAGTGTGTACGTTTATGTTTTATGCTATTAGATAGAATTAGTATCATGAGATACTCTGCCTTCATTTAGAAATGCCAAATTTCCATTGGCATTCTGCTTAACCATTGACTGCCTTGCCAAGTTAGTAAGGTGTACAACTTTGCAGAGGTCGTGGTGTTCCTTTCGCATTCCCCGCCTTCTTCCAAATATTCATGCACGTCATGAATGCAGCATTTTTTGAGGAAGCACTGCTGGCGAGGAAATAGAAGTTCTTGCAGTGAAGTATCACATAAAAGTGTTTACGGGTTTAAACGATTTCCTGAAGCTTGGCAGCTACGGCGGTGTTACCCTGAACACTTCTGGGATCACATGAAAGCCTCAGAGTCATTGTGGCTCTAAGGCAAGGTCAGATGCATATCAGAGTGAATGTACATAAGTGCAGACTGTGGCAGGCCCCGTCAGACTGACAAATCACCATAGGCACTGTATAAAGCAAAGGTGGGCATACCTGCATACAATGAGATCCATCATACCAGGTGAGTTAAGCATATGGCAAACAGCTACAACACTTAGAAGCTAGATGCAATAAGGTCCTGTGCTACCGTGAGGCCGTGCTTAACATACTACAGGCACTCTGTGCATAGTTTAACAACAGTGCTCAGCATTGAGCTCTCACACTACACTATCACACTCAACTGTCTAATAAAGCTTACAATAATCTTTCTATTCATGTCCCTGAACCACCCAAATGGTCATACAACAATATATAATGAATATCTGTTGAGT
This sequence comes from Typhlichthys subterraneus, assembly GCA_027564835.1. Lineage (NCBI taxonomy): Eukaryota > Metazoa > Chordata > Actinopteri > Percopsiformes > Amblyopsidae > Typhlichthys > Typhlichthys subterraneus. The sequence goes on from JAODUH010020732.1 coordinate 16,907, forward strand.
AGTTCCTTAATGTATTGCTGTATGTTATAAATGTTTTTCTCATGGGTTATTTGAGAGCTTTGAGAGCTTGCTTCCAACATGCGGTATTTTCACTCACACAAAATATACAATACAACCCTCCATTGGATTGTGGAACATATCTAAATGTAGATAGTAAAATACTTGAAAAGATGCTAGTCTTTGATCTGGTCATCATATCTGGGTATCAAACTGGCGTCATAAAAAATGGTCACTTATTTTTAATGCAACAACTGTATAAAATGTGATCTGATTCCACTCTGACAATGCTGAGAATTACTCTACACTGAAAATGCATTCCGTAGGATAGAGTGGGATGACCTTTTTTTCTTCGAACTTTAATAATTTGGACTGAAATGTATTTCTGGGATTAGGATATAATTGTATCTTCATCTTCGCTAGGTACTCTCTCATCTCTTTCTACTTTCAATTATGTTGTAAGACCAGACAATGGCGCATTTAGCAGTTGCAATACATGGGAAAACCACTATTAAGGATACAGTACAAATGGTGTATTGTCAGTTGGACATAAGGTTTGGGCTGCAGCCACATCAATCACACATAACATAAAATTCTTAGCTGTGTGGGTCAAGAACAACTTCAAAGAGCTCTATAAACCAAGATCAAACTTACCCTGACTTAAAACTCTTGGAAAATGTGCATGTTTTACCAATTGGACTAGGATGTAGAATAAATATAATTAAGGTGAACATTCTTCTCAGATTCCTCTATATGTTTCAATGCCTCAATATCTTCCTTATCAAAACATTTTTTTATTATATAGTTAACCTGTGGAGAGAAGCAACCTTGAACTCTGTCAAAAAGGGCTTGTATCCATTGTAACTAACCGGTGTCTCTAAAAAAAAACTAAACGGATTACACTGTAACAACAAAAGACCAAAAACGTTTTTTTTTTAACTATTTCTAATTATGACTAATTTATAAGTCATAATTCACTCTAATGAATTACACCTGCCTCTGCTATTTATAGAGCAGTCAAGGTCCCCAGAGACAACTACAGCCAGCCCTTAGAATGGCAGAATTGATTAGTCTGCGCTGTCTTAAACAACATGTAAATGTGCCTTACAGGAAACCTGTAGATTAAATAAACTCTCATTTAGGATTCTACAAGTAATAATATTGTTTTTCAAAATGAAATCTACTGTTGTATATGTAATAATTACAATGTTAATAAATCTTCATGACCATACAAAAAGACAAACAAAAAACAGAATGAAGCAAAGAAGCCATTTCTATGAATACCACATTCTATATTCATTCACATAAGATATTTTTCAAAACGTCAAAAAGCTCCCATTAGTAGAAAAAGACTATTACTTGCCTGATGACATGCTGGATGCGTTATGTTTGATTATATATAAAAAGTTATGATACAGTGCTTGGTAACGGCTTATTGATCAACGGTTATCTTACTGGGAAAAAAATATGGCCAGTGCACTGTGGTGTAAAATCCCTACAACTCATTGGATAACCATAATCCCTGCACACTGTGCTTGACATATTTCCTCAGGTGAAAAATATTGAGCTACCCAAAGAGATTATTGTCCTGCAAATCTGGTGCCAGTAGATAAGGGTGCCCTTGCACAATCTGTAAAACAAGACTGTAAAAATGTCTGTGGGTGGTATTGCATCACCAAGTGTGTTAGCTCCAGGTGGGATGTGAAATACTGGTGTTGTCTAATGTTCTGCTTGGGTATAAGATCATGGCCACAGGCTATTTGCTGCTCTCCAAGTGCCTGACCAATACATTTAAATAAATACTTACATTAAACATAAATAGACCTAAAGCAACGATACCTAAACATTTAGATTCACGATGCCTGTATAATCTGACCAAATTAAAATACAAATAAAGTGGAACTGCAATTTAAGATTGTGTTTTTTCTTCACTGTAAACAATGTAATAGGACTGGCCTGTGATGAGACACATCAATGCTGGTGTTAATATTGACAAAATTCCTGTTTCTATAAAAATATTGCCTAGTAAGGGCTGAAAACGGATCTACATGTCATATCTGTTCAAAATCACCCCAGGACCTACTTAGTTAACTTGGTCCACCTGTGCGTCATCAAATTAAAATGTTAACGTTAATGTAAATGAGGGCCCCCTCTCAGCCCCTCCCCTCACTCAGCTCATTGACATTGACTACGCTGTGTAGAAAGTTGTGCAGTGGGGTGGAGTCAAGCTCAGAGCTGGGCATAGGCGCGGGAAGATGGGTGCTGAGGGTGCTGCTGCACCCCCAACTTTTGACGTAAGTCATACAGGCCCCGTGTCCACATAGGGCTTTTTTCTTTTTTCAATTGGTCCCAATAAGGATAGAGCGTGCGGTTGCATACAGCAGTCGAGAGAAAAAGCTATTTTTTTCAGAGGCTCCGCCTTTTATGCGCGGCTATCTGAGCGCTTCTATTTGAAAACATCTTCATTTTTTAGAAAAGCGCTGGTGTCATCACTGCATCTTTTTTTCAGGCAACCAATAAGATGGGGCAGGAATCGTCACCGTGGTAACCAAGAAAGAAGTACGAAGTACAAATTGAGAGAGACGAGGGGAGAAGCTAATTTTGGCCGTAGCCTGTCTGTCTGAGCTGTGTTGACATCTCACTATCACAACAGGGAAATAAAATCTAATGCGTAGGAGCATATATTGTTCGCATTGAATGTTTTTAGTGCTTTTATCACCATACAGAAGCTTGTTTTAGCTTGCATAGCGGTGGTCAATGTTGTCATTCAATATATTGTCATATACAAAAAAGTGCTTTTTAATGAAGAACTGGGATTAAGCGCCCTGCCAGCGCTAAACTGTGGACACAGGGCTATTTAAATGTTATATCCAGATAGTAGTAGACTATTTCTTGGTAATAACAAGTGTAGCATAATATGGGCTACAGTAAAACACGTATGGTTATAAAAAGATTGAAATCGCATATGATTTAACTTTCGATATTGCCTATTTTTTCTTTTTTGGCAATGACTCACGCACCATGCCATCGGCACACGCCCTAGTAGGCCTTCTTTCGGTGTTCTGACGTCTGCATTTAAGACACGTTTTATTGTCTGCCACCTATCTAACTCATAGGCTACTAAACAGTGTGATTATAGCATGGTTATATAATTATCAACAGGATCTTAAAACTCAGGTAAAGTTCTAGGCCTACTGAATGGTTTGACCGTAGTTACCCCATTTGGTGTTTCAGGTCAAATTCTGCGACAGCCTCCAAATGACAACGATACACTGACTGGCATGTCGCAGATCAGTAGACTATAGGCTAAATAGCCATGTGTTCAATTATTTTGTAGATCTAGACAGTGTGTTGTTGACAATTTTACGTGTCATGTCTATAGGTTATTTTTGCAGTAGGCAGCTGTATTTTGTTGATGCTTATTTGTCGGGGGAGCGACTATAATGTACTAGGCTAATATCTTTCTTGTTTTGTTTTTTTTCTATTTCTCGCGGGGGATACCTCCGGACCATCCTATTATTAATTACATTATAAATAATTAAAAAAAAAAAAAATAAATAAAATATATATATAAATTGACTCTCTAGAATTTCCAGCACCCCTAAGTGAAATTGCCTTCCCGCTCCACTGGAGCTGTGGTGCAGTTATACAAATATACTGTACTGTAAATCAACTGGACCTCCTCTTAGAGCATGTTGTGTCATATTTGGGTGTCCCTGACCCCACTCTGAGAACCAGTGACCTAGTGGTCATTCTAACTGGTCTGTCAGTTCACTCACGCCAACGGAAGAGCGTGGCGAGACCTACAGTACATGTAGCGCCCTACGTGTTATTTTGTTGTTGTATTTTGTGTGTGTACCGTGCTAATCACTGACAAAAGCACGAGCAAACAGGGTGTCAGCGACACGTGTGGGGGAAGGACTATCTGTATCAACTTTGTACTGGAGCTGTGTTGGCTAATCTTCACAAGGAGATACAGAGGGCTTGGGGGTGGCAGAGAGAGGCTGAGCAGGAATTTATTGCGTGGGCTTGATTGGATATCCAGCGGGGGGCACTAGAGTCCCTCTGTAATTGCCTGTAATCTCCAGTAGGGTTTGTTGCGGGAGGCAGCCCCATTAACCATCTACCGCTGATGGGAGCCCCCGATAGCGGCCCGTTTGAGGAATGGGGCAGGAAATGAGGATGGGAAAATGGCAAGAGCCGGCCTGGGCGAAAGAGTACGACGACTAGAAATAAAAAATAAAAGCCCCCCTTCCCCCTGTAGAAAGCACAAGGCTGCATCAAAGTTTTCTTGAAGTCTCCACGACAGGCTGGCCTTTGTTGTTAAAAAACTTCGATCGCACTTCAAACAGGGAGATCAATGCCAGCTATCAATTGTGCTGGGCCAAATCTCCCATACCGCCACAGTGGCTCACAGTTCAGCAGGGCGCTATCGATCCGCGCACTAAGGGAGTGGGTGGAGGCGAACATACCCTCCTGGAATGGATCTCCTTCACGTACAGCGGCTGGAGGAACTCTGACACGCCCTCCAGGCCAATCCCCCCCGGCTCCAGAAGGAGGCCTCCCATGCCGTCCTGCAGGACAAACACACACACATAAACACAGGCGCGCACGCACACACACACACACACACACACACAAATGCGCACATACACATACGAAAGCACGCAAACACACACACACACACACACATGTACACGCACATATACACACACAAACACACTCTAATGAACACATATGCACACACACACACACACACTCAAATGAACACATATGCACGCACACATACACGTGTGCCGCACACACACACACATTCACACACAAGCGTAGACACACGCACACGTGCGCAGACACACACACACACACACACACACAGTCATGAGATGGTGGCAGGGTCCTCGTTAGCGCTTTGAGCTAAAAAACAACAGCGGTGGCACCTGGTGATACGGAGATAAGTTGCCTCTGCTCTCAGACACACTGGGAAACATCTCAGCTTACAGTGTGTGACATGCCCGCGCTTAGCATACACGCATTAAACCCCCCTCCTCCCATGCACCCCATGGGGGAACTGAACTCAGCCATGCTGCATTAGGCTGGAGCCTGTGTACGGTACAATGTGTGTGTGTGTGTGCAGCCAGGCAGTCAGGAAGACGGACACGCGGACACGCGGACCGGTTGCCGTGAGTGACAGCGAAGAGGTGGGACATCACACTGGAGGTGACAGCGGCGCCGTGACAACCTGAGAGGCAGGAAGAGGTGAGCCGTGGCTACTGTGCGTGTGTGTGTCTATGGATGTGGGAGGGGGAGGGGGGGAATAGTAGCAAAGCGTTTTTAGCCTTAATTGGCCAATTTAAAATGAGCCCTGAAATGTTAACGTGAAACCACGAGGAACTACTGCCAGGTCGTAATGAACAGCGGCGGTGCCCCGTCTTCAAAACTGCTTATTTTGGAGGGGTGGCTGGGAGGATGGGGGGTGGAGGTTGGTGAAAATGGAAAGTTCCAGGTGTTGTTTGGAAATGTGACATGTTGTCTTGTGGTAGACCTTGACAGCAGTAAATATATTGTATATCTATATGTAGGCTATGCAGACTGTGTGCGCGTGTGTGTGTGTGCGTGCGTGCGTGTGTGTGTGTGTGTGTAAGGAAATGTAGGGGGACCCATGGCACAATGTAAACAATAAGCACGCCATCCCACCGCGATGACGCCAAGGGTCCCATACTGAAGCAGAGAGCATATAGACACCTTTGATCTCCCTGCCTAAATGCCCAGAAATAAACAGCGTTCCATGCCGGGAGAAGGATGAGGAGATGTGGATAGTTATTCATTTATTTATGATGCTTTTTAAAAGGGGGGTTTTGAGCGGACCGAGTCCGGGGGGATGTGGCGCAGCGAAGTACATTTTGCGGAGTGACACCAGTGACGCTGATAAGGTCTTTTACGCCTGACACAGATTGATGGGACGTTCGGGGAATAGAGGTGTGATAAAGATAGTGCGGGCATGCGTCTGTCTTTTGGTGGGGGGAGAGAGGGGGTGCTGCCATCAGGAGTTTGTTGACAAAATGGTCGATTGTGTGCATTGTCCCTGCTGTCATGGAGCCTTGGCGTAATAGCTGCCTGCCTGCATGCCTGCTTCCCCCGTTGGAGATTAACATGTCCTGTGACAGATAGCCACGCTTCGGTTTCTGCTTCTAATTCTGTGCCAAATTCAAATTAGGGAGAGAAACTTTTATGATAAAAACACATAGAAGGTATAGAAGGTTTTACTGTAAATGAGCTGGCTTTAATACGATTCATGTGTTTTGTGTACATTATTGAAGTCAAGACTATAAGGTATTTACAGTACGAGCCATATAATTAAAACACTATACTTTACCTAAATACTACACTATAATTAGCTATGTTTGACTATTGTAATTCTCACTATTCTTTTATTTTATTTTTTTTTCAATGCAGAATCCATCTGCACCGTTGAGAGAAATAACAAATCTACACTGTTTGATAAACTGGCTTCAGAAATGTTCATTTAAAAAAGTTCCGTCATTTGCAACGTTGCTGGCATGTATGCTAATATGTGTTGATCAGTCTGTTGGCTTTTTCCATGCATCACGGCACCTTAACCGTGCCACCCAACAGTCTCACCCACGGCGCCAAGCCACCCCTTGCCCGGCCAACGGGAACACGGGCGGCAGACTCACCGCGGTGAACCCCATGACCTTTATGATCCAGACGGTGAGGGCCAGGTGGATGATCATGGTGACCAGGAGCACCAGCAGGAAGAAGTACAGGCAGCGCTTCCTCCAGCCGTACCGGACCACCGGGGATACAGAGACGCGGCCCGGCCGCTGGAGGTGCAGGGTCTGGGGGCCCAGGACGTACTGCTCCTGGGTGCTCTGGAGGAGGAGGGGCATTAACACGTTCACGGCAGGGCAAAAGAGAAGCACTGCTTTGCGTGTGCAGGTGGCTGTGTGTGTGTAGTACCACAGTCGTCCACCGCAGGGAAATACACAGATTTCATCAAATGCCTCCCAATGCTTTTGGGACGTCAGTAATCATAAAAAAAAAAAACTCACATAATCCTTTCAGACAGACATTCTTATCGTCGTAAGGTTGGTTCTTTTATGGCTGTAAATTGGGAATTAAAAGTTAGAGACCGTAAATAATATACTAATTGTCAATTGGTAATTATAGTCTATTTGGGATTATGCAACATTTAAAAACAACATTATCTTGTAATACTGTATAATAATGTATACTAATTCAGTGTATCCCTCTTGAGAGATGCGTGGACAAAATTTAAAATTGGACAATGAATGTTTATTCATAGTCAAATCCCAGCATGCCTTTTCCTAAAATGGAATATATTGCAAACAAAAAATCACTGCCAAAATGGAAAACTACAGCAATGCAAGGAACAAAAATTGATTACAAAAACTAATATAGTAGTGAGGACACGCCACTAAGTGTTCTCACTATGTAGCACGGGCACACTCAAACCCACCCTTCTACTTCAATCATATTCCACGTCTTGTACAACCGTGTTGGTTGCAGGTAGCACTACTTCAATCTACTTTGCTCCTGCATACATTTCCAGCTCTGATTTTTGTTGGTCTTAAAGTACCTTTTAAAAGGCACCTGGACAAACCAATGATGTGGCTCGTGTTAAACATGAAGGTGACCCGTAAGTAGCACAGCATGCAAGCAAAATACAGTAAAACAATACATAAGGTGACTATTCTGATTATTTTCAAGCCTAAACTGTTAGTTAAATTGTGAGTAGCATATTGCTTTTAGGACACATATACCATTGAAGTATTGAAGCCTGACGGAAACTTCAAGTGTTACAGAGGTACATTCCATTCCAAGGAAGATTCTACATCGCTTCACAACGAGACACGGGATCTGTTGGCAGAGCATGGCTATCTTGCGTGTTCATGATCGCACACCTGGATAGAATGGGTCTATATAACCACTGGAAATTGAACAGAGTCTGGGTAATCCATCAGGCGCCATGCCTAACAGACAAGGTTATCTAACTGACTTGATTTTATTAACCGTTACCACATCAGTTGCTGTATATTTTTAAAAAGGGTGTCTTTCCTGACAACAACTGAAATGAGACCATCAGTCAAGATTCTCCAAGATGTTCATTGTCATGATGTGTTGTATGATAAAAGTGATTGATGGGAACCGCATGCATTTGTAAGCCAGAAGGTACCACTACAAATCAATGTGGGGATGTTCTGTAAGACCACATTATAAACATACACAGTAACACAAGCTACTGTAGTTTGCATTATCCTAATACTTTCATCAATGCAACTTGGTATAAGAAAATACCCTTTTACACATTTGTAAACATACTAATCATGCCCACTCTTCAAGGTCAGTTATGAACAGTGTTGTAATATTATTTTTCCAGTAACTAGTAGTGTAACTAATTAGTATTTCCAAAACAGTAATACTATTACAATTACTAATCCAAGTAATGCCTGCATTACAAGAACAATATTTCTGGTCCTAGCAATGTCAGGCTGCTTTGAGAGGCTGCAATGTTTTCACTTTGGCTGATTGTTGACTCCTAAGGTTCATTATTGTTCCAATAAAGAGG
>JAODUH010020743.1:0-25511 GCA_027564835.1 Typhlichthys subterraneus
ATATATATCATATATATGATATATATGATATATATATATATATGATATATATCATATATATGAGTTTGGACAATTTAGCATTATATTTAACAAGTGTCCAATGACATTGCGATAATATTTGAAGTAACACTCAATATTAATGCAACACAAGACAATGACAAATTTTTGTGCATAGAAATTGTCTAGGAGATAATGCATTTTCTATGCATTAACTGATGCAAGCAGGTTGAAATGTGTTTAAGCATTTACACTGTATTATTTACTCAAGCAATCAGTTTGTACACCATGGGTTCTAACGGCATGAACTCAAGGTTATTTCTCAGCCGAATGAACAAACATTTAGCTATTGCTTCAGTATCAGTAAATGTGAAGGTCTGTGAGACTCATGGGTCATTGGGCATTTGTTACAGGCACGCTGGCACTTGCATTTCCCAAAGTCTAAAGTTTTCTTGCATAGTATCATGAAATCTCCAGCCAAAGAGGTTCTGATGGCGACTTATCGAATACAAAGCATCAAGTATCTCTGCTCAGTTTGCACTGAGCTTAGCTCTGTACATGTAGAAACACCTCTCTGTCTTTGTGTGTGGCAGGTATTCGTCCTTTAATGGCTAAATGTGGGGCCCAAGGCCTAGAACTACTGTATTGTACTGTTGTGGCTCTTAGAATCACAGAACATAAGGACTAGATACATAGATACTTTTTTTTTAGGCATTATAGATGGAATAATTTGTTAATAGCATACTACCCATTCAGTGTCCACACTAGTGATATGCATTGCCACCTAAATCTACCTATGTATCTAATGCTAGAGTAATGTATATTGTTTGTTTGTCATGTTTTGCAAGCACTTCCTGTCCTAGGCCTGTATGTGACATTGAGGTGCCATCCGTACATAGCTTACTAAGCACTTTAGCACCCTACTGTAATGTCTGCTTGAGGTGTGTAATGCACCTGGTTCTGGTGGACAGTACCTGAAAACAACACTAAAGCAAGAAGCATATGCTTTGTTTTATTTTCTTACGCTCAAGCAGTTTAGCAATAATAGTAAAATGTGCAGGGAGTTTCTATATACTAGCTGGTAATACAGCCAGAATCTGAAATAATTATTGTCTATATATTTATATCACAATATATTTTAGGTTAAACACATGCTTTGTATTGTTGACAATCTATGTAAACTGTCATATTAATATGTTCATCTTTCCTAAAATTACATAATTGTGGAATATATTTTAAATAAACAAGAATTTATGTTTCATGCATGATTTCCTTATTTTCATGTTATTTTTGTGCTACTTGCAACATACAAAATTGTAAATGTGATTATTATCATATATGTTTCCAATTGTAGACCTCTTCTTGTGAAACATCTGTCAAACAAGCATTGTAAGTCTGTCTGTAAAGCAAAGGTCCTGTTTGCTCAAACAAATAGTTGAAGTGGCTTTATGGACTGTCTGTGTTTGATGTGTAAACAGCAAACACCTGGCATGAGATGCACATGCATCAGAAACTAATATGTATGAAACAGATGCGTTAGATAAGAATGTGAAGAATTATAATATCTCTAATATAATATTATATAATAGCTCAATAATGATAGCCTACATCTAAATTGGAGCACAAAAGATACAGAAGATAGATTAATGTTCCAACTGATCCTATCTATTAAAAACGATTTTACAGTGATTATTTCTAAATGAACTAATAATGCATGTCCCCAAATCTGTAACTTCAGCTTCAAAAATTATGTTTTTTATTACAGTATGTTGTTGTAACGTTTACCGTTAGACTAAACCTAGTTTTCATTCATACTGATTAGTGTACATCAAAATCTTTCAGATGCATCAACAAAACACATAAGTATTGAAGGCAAGGCCAATATCAGGTAATGCAAAGGAAATTGCAGGCCAACATGGGGGAAAGACATTAAAAACCTAGTGACTCACTGATATACTGGCACACTGACCCACAGACCCACTGATTGCTGTGTGCCACTAAATCCCTAATCCTTAACGCTCTTTGCCCGTAAATCCCCTGTGAGGTCAGCATGTCAGCCAAACCTGTCCCCTGTGGTGTCACGACATCTTGGGAATACTGAATATTCCTCTCACACTACCGGCTCTCCATCCTCGGGCCAACGGTAAACAGCAGTGTTAGTTTCACATTACAAATAGCTATGGCCACAAGACTGATTTCCGTTATGGCGTCACTTCAGATGGCATGCTATTGCTGTTATTTATCACAATAATTGATGGATGTGTGCTGAGTAGGACCTATTGTTAAAATTGCTTTCGATACTGTTAGGTCAATCTCTGGGGAGCTCAATTATTTAATTAAAGCCCAGTACCTATGACACAGTCAGCTTAATAAACCAGTAAGATGCCGTTTACTACTGTATACTGACTGCATCATATGACATTCTATATTGCATTTCATTAGTTTTGTCAGAATATTTACATATCCCTAAAGATCATTTAAATAACTACAGTGCATAATTACTTTCTATATAACATACGGTATGAAGTTACTAATGTAAATGTTGGACTACACTATTACAATATGTCAATATGTCAATATGCATTATGTGGTTTAACAATCTTAAAATGCACATACAGTAGCTATCATGATAAATATCTAACACTGACTGGGACCTATTCTTGTTGCAGTGTGAAGGCTTCACTTCAAATAAATTTGAAATCCTCAGGATGATCCTATTATGAAAGACCCAGTTACTTGATATATCCCTATGCCTTACATCAGAACAGTCAAGGAGGAGAGTCTGCCATCACATGACCTCCGCAGTTAAGCTTATAAAGTTGGAGCGTTGATTGGAGAGTGCACATTGATAAAATTATATGATAATAAAATGAAAGAAAGTAGAAAGTGATTACTTTACATTATGTACATGTACATTTCTTAGGCCAATTAAATCATTTTTTATTAAATCACACAATTACAATAAATGGCTGCCAAAATAAGAATAAAAAACATAATTATGCAAATGTTGAATAGAAATGAGCAGGTGTGGTACATTTGCTGATATTAGTGTCGTCAATGCTTAAGGTAAGTTTCTGATATTTGCCACTGGGTGGCACTCTTTAAGTTGCCAGCCAGGGGTCCACTAAGTAAATTAATTTCAGTAAAAGTACCCCTGCTTTAGCATTATCTGGTTATTCTATAGCTTTTCACAATAACAATATAAATGGTGTATTCATTTTGAAATAAATATGAAAATGACAGTTTTTGAATGAAACAACGGGACTGTAGAAAGAATATTATAGCAGATAGTATTTACCTTTAATAAACAATTTATTGTACATCATTCCTGACACTATGTGATATCAAATGTACAGTATGATGTATGTGTGATCAAGTGTATACCAATTCAATTACTTATACAGTAGCTTACATGACATACAGTATGTTACATAAAATACTGTAGGATTTTCTGCCCCATAAACAGTTTGCACTAGACTAAATGTTTTTAAATGTTTGTAAGCTATCGTATAGCATAGTTGCTACAAAGCTAACATTCAGTTACAAATAAAGCTTTGACCGTATAGCCAGTAGCATAAAAATAGGCAGTAACTGATGTCCAAGAACAAATTCACATCAAAAAGTTGAAACAATGAAAAATATTTTTTATGAACTGCCACTATGACCACACGATTATTGTAGCCTACTAAATTATCATTGTGCACTGCACGGTGAGCAACATATTGAAGGATGATGCTATCAAGTGCCCTGCTTTTACAGTACTTGCCCAAGATTCCGACATGGAATTCCGACAGGGCATTTTGTATTTTTTTTTCTATGTCAGCGGTCGGAACGTCCGAGTTCCACGATATGCTCGACCGCAGAATTATTTCCGAGCCTTTTGTTATCATGTTTATCCTGCCGGCCTGCCTGCCTACCTGCCAGTTTGTGTTTTTAGTTTGCTTGTCCCTGTGCCCTTTGGATAGCCCTCTATGTGCCAATTGCCTGACCACCACCTTGAGTTTGCCTTTTGTTCCTGTGTATTCCTGTGCCATGGACTACTTGCTTGCCCATGATCCTGCCTACCTCTGCATCCTGCCTGCCTCGGTTCTGATTCTGCCTAAAGTTTGAACTTTGCATATGTGTCATGTGGTATCTGTACTTGGGTACTCTTCATTTCATCCAGTTCAAAAACAAGGCACATGATATTTCAGTGTGATGGGGAGGTATTGCTCTAGGATGGCTTCATTTCTAGAAGTCAACTCACCACAGTGACTACAATGTTGTATCCCTCATCTTGCTCCTGTCTTTATTAACAAACAGTGTTCATTGCAAAGCATTATGTTGTACAACAACACATGCTGTCTACCTCACAACATGGGGAGTTTCCCTGAAGTATATTGCAGTGTTGTTAGCTTTACTGAAGTTTCTGACAGGGCTACTGGAAAACAATCAAAACAGAACAAACTACTACCTCATTATGAGTAGTGCACGTTGTACTACTCATAATGAGGTAGTAGTTTGCACTGTGTAACCATCAAATATAGATCCCTACCCACAGTGCAAAACCTTTTGAAGGACTATCTTAAATATTTGGTTTGTCACACGCGTGCAATGGTGGATCTAGTAAATACAATACAGTACTAAAGCAGTAAGCAAATAGTGGGATCTAGGTAAAATGCTGATAACAAGAGCATAAGAACATAGGTCAAATTACTCAATCGTTCCACTTTTGCATGTACTATATGTAGCCTGACATACAGACATGGTTGAACTCGTATATCCAACAAAACCTTATCTTTAACTTGTTTACATGGTTACAACTTTAACAATGACCACTATACTGTACCATTAATGGGAGGGGTGTTAAGGTGGGCTGTATCTAGCCTGGTGTAACCAGAATATATTCACAAAGTGAATATGGTCTGGCCATGCTCCATTGGGAAGTGTTTCACAGTGTTGCTTCTGTGATGTAGTGCTAATGAACGAAAGAGGCCAAGACTAGGCAGAGCCTTGCCCACCCCTGTTCTATATGGTGTTATACTGGTGTATAGCGATACCTCCCATTTTATTATTATTAGTATTACTATTATTATTAAATAAACTAGTCCAGTGTTAAAAACATTTTTCCTCACCACCACTATGCTAACCTCCGATAAGATCTCTTGCTTTCTGAGGTCAGATGCTTTGGAAAACCGATGTGGTGTAGGGAAGTCTTCCAATGAGGACAGGGGCTACTAGATTTAAATAGTTCATAATCTAACAGGGACTTGCACCCCCGCAGCTCAGGGAATTAATGTCACAGACCCGTTTGTTCCACATAAACCCTCAATACTTAACTCTCAGGTCTTATCACATAGAATGTCATGTGGGGACCTAATTCTCTTAGGAACACTGCTGTACATGGCTAAAGCAAGTACTAAGTGCATGCCCATACTGTACATGAAGTACTGTATCTGAGAATTGTACACTAGTCTAACTAATATTTAAATTGATTTTGAAAAGAAGGAAATATGCTAAAGTAATATGGACAGGCAGTCTCCTTTGTAATTGTTGTGTTTGGCACAATAACACCAAATTACCGTATTATGGTATTAATACACTGTAGACTATTTCTTCTTGTAAACAATTAATATTGGTTCATTAACTGTGTTTATTAAACATTTTGTTTAGACACATGTTATTATTGTCTAACAGCATGTCATTATATTAATAAAGACATGCTAAGGACACTGATAACATATCAGTGGTTTATTAAATACTTATTAAAATTATTTTATTTTTTTGCAATAATTTTACATTTAAACATGTTTATGTTAACGTGAGCCTTCATATTGCATTGCATGCAAACCATTTCTAGGACATACTGTCCATTCACATCTAGCATAGTGCCTTAATCTTCTTGCATAATTGTTACTGGATTGGTCCACCCAATGGCCTTTGCAGAGCTGGGTTGACATTGACTGTGGTTCAACCTGTTGTGATAAGTGACACAGATAAATGGGTCAATATTAAAAATGTGTTACGTACAATGTAAAATACATATTCTAGAATTGTATTAAAAAAAATGTTAAATGTGCATATTGTTAATTTATTGTGTTATATTGTTAATATGAACAATTACAACATTTCATTTAAAATGTTTTACACTTTGTCACTGTATTCAACAGCAACTATAGTAGCTGTTGAAAACGTCTCATATAATTATTTTTAATTAAATATGCTACAGGATGTTTTGTGCATCATGTATCCCTTATTAAAATGTCAGGTACAATTTTCAGAGTTGTTTGGCCAGGTCTTTATTTTCTTGTAATATACTGCCCTCTGGTGATTGGAAATCAAAGGGTTTTGGAAATACATACTGTCTAAAATAACATCACATACACAGATATGCACAGTCCTCATTCAGGTATAGTATATGTTATATTAAGTGTAAACCTTTAAATCATAAATCAAAATTATAAATGTTTCAGCTAACATGAACATAAATGTTGTGACAAATACATGCCTACAGCTTTAGTTAAAATGCATCTTGTTATATTTATCATGTGAGGTGGAAAATGATTTTATATACAGGTAATACAGGTAATTTATTTATATATATATATTCTTTCTTCACTTAATGCCCTCATCAAAGTCTTTTTTCATCAAAGTCTTTATTTCATTTAAGCAAGCCATTAAAAATTATGCTTATGGCAATGCACACAGCCAGCGTGTACCGTACACAATACAGTAACCTATATATTGTTACTGTATTCTTAAACATCTTAAAGCCTTATCACTTTTTAAATGACATGTTTAGACTGATAATATTGTATTACATAAATGTAAATAACTGAACAAATGTTGTCAGGGCCTTTTACCACAAAAAATATAATAAACACAAATAAAACAATATCAATGCATTCCATGTCATTTTTTTTATAATGTATTTTCTTTAAAATAGCTAAATTAAATTAGCAAGCAAGCAAGCACAGTATATATTACATTACATATATTCATTACCACAGTTTACAGCCCATTCTGGCATGAAGGGCAGTGGGCATGCCGTCTGTGAACATAAATCAATACAAATATGACAAAACCGTATTGTTGGTTGCATTTAATTTAGTAAAAAAATACTATGAATCTAAATGGCATATTTGCTATGTAAAGGACATTTAAAAAATGATATAATTTAGGACCAATTATATACAATTAAAGCATGAACTAACTGCATGGTGTTCATGTAACCCGTGGATTCATGCATATTCCCCATGCACAAGCTACATGCTATCACTGCAACACTGCTACTGAAAGCAGGGAAAATACATTGCATGCTAATGCAGACTTGCATATACACATTGTTCCTGGTCAGTCGCTTCTCCTTGGTTTCCTCCACTCATTGGCGATGGTCTGTATAGTGAACCTCAGCCGAGGGAAGGGACACCTTTATATGCAGCACCAAGAGAGATGTATCACTGTTGGCCAGAGTCCCCGAATCAATGGAAAGAAATCATGTGCAATGGGCCATCTGCAATGGAAAAACAAATCCTGTAAAATATTTGGGAGATTTTACAGTGCAAGGGAACGGCATCTCAGGGACAGATGCAGTCTTTCCCTTTCACACTGCACTATGCCACTAGCCTCAGGCGGCCATGTAAACTAATAAAGGTACAAAACACACAAACATCCATTCTGTTCTCCTGATTTCAAAGGTACATTAGCTAATAGCAAGTTATAAAACTTTGCGGAAAAGCACTACACCAAATTATTCCATTATTAATGCCAGAAGAATATGCATTTATATTTGGGATTGCAGGAAAAGCAGGTGTGTTCATTAGGAAAGTGGCATACTCTGCTCATTTTCACTCCAGTGAAAAAGGACATGGACTTGGCCAAAAGCTTCTTCTCTGGCTGACTTAATACTTACCATCTCTGTAATCTCTCTAGAACTGTAAACCCTCTAGGAGCTTTGCACTACTTCGGGAAATACTTGACACGTGTATTTACAGTATGTTAAAGCTGCTGTAGGTAGGTTTGTGAGTCACAATGAGAGCTACCTAAAAAATAACCTTTGGTCGTCTGCCATTGTGGAGGCTACTGTATTAACAAACCTGTACTGCAGATACATACTGTAATATCAGGAATAAGATTCCTCGGGTAGCTGGCAAAATGTAAATCAATTAAGCCAGGGGCAGAGCAATTCACTTATATCAATAGCATGCCTAATGATATTTCTATCCAAAAAACTAAATATATAACTATGACTAAATTAGTTATTAAATGTAAATGTAAATACAAAATGTAAAGAAGAATCTGGCCTTCAAAATGTAATAACACATTAACTATTTAAAAATAGAAATTTGTCATATTTGTTGTAAAGGATGTAACGTGAATATATAAAGATACAATACTTTTGAATATGTCTTATAAATAGTGTGTGTATAGTTAGCTAACCCTTGTTAATAAAAACACTATACCTATATCATAGCTATAACATCAAGCTAATTGTGTAAATAAAATACAAACCAAATATTCTACACAATCAATGCACATCTTCCTGTCCCCTTGGACTTTCTTGTGGCTCATAAATTATCTATTCCCATTGAGAATCTTCAGAGAAGCCATTCCATACCTTGTCACCTGACATGAATGAGATGCTCATCTCTCTATGGGATTCTCTCTCTACCGCAGTGCATTTGGATGAGGCATATGGACACAGCATCTGTGGGCCTGTTTACTTCCAAGTATTCCCTGCATGCATGGCTGCTTTAGCTGCAGCTATGTTGTAATACTAACTATAATACCCACCATTCTCATTGACAAAATCTGATTTAGTCAGTGGCCGTATGTTCTCAAGGCACTCTCGCTGTCGATATAGGTCACCAACTGCTTGGTGTTTTCTTAGCTTACTTTGAAGAAAAGCCATTTAACGTATGTAGACTTTGTTAATCAAACATATTCGAATTTTGAATATATTATTATATGAATATGAATAATATTTATAGCCTAAATCATTCCAATATAGCCATATCAGTATTCCAGTGTTCTTTTGAGTATTTATAATTGTGATGATGATCAGCATTTTTACACAAAAACACTGCTTGCATGAAAACCAGCATTATCGTTTCTGGTGTTGGTATTGCTTTTAATTTGGGGCCTTTGGTATATTATATTTACATATAAAATGGTAGGCCCTAACTCAACTGAATGTGGCCAAATTGGCTATGTATGTATGTGGTTTCCATACTAAAATCCATCGTCTGTAGGCCGCCCCGGGTTTTGCAGTAGACTTGAAGGCGCAGCAATCTCCAGCATCCCCGCACGTAGCCAGCCACACACGCTGTCGAATAAGTTTGCTATAAAGTTATAACATTGGAGTAGACATAACATTTATAGATGGAATTGCATAATTAGGAATATAGTCTACTATAACCCTATTAGGCTATTTCTTAAATTGACTAGAAAGCATTATGAAATATAAATTTTATTGCTGTTTTTCAGATATATGCATATGCCTAAAATGTTACAAATTGCATTTGGGATATGTTGGGAAAGAATATCAGTAGAAACATCTATACAGCATGGCCTTCTTTTTTAAGAAAAACAAAAAGTGAACTTCCTGTTTCGGGGTGGTCCTCAGACATTGGAGAAAGGGAGGGGGAGGGAGCCGGGAGGAGAGGGGGGTGCGAATTCCCGCATTGGCTGTACAACCAACTTCGGGCTTTGCGGGACTCCATAGTCGAACATGGGGTGTATTTTAGCTTTGTATTGTAGCTTAAAGTGACTGCATAGAAAACTATGGGGGGACAAACACGTCTGAGAGAGGATACAGTCTTGGTTTTAAGAAATCCATGATCTCCATCTGATTGCGCCTGCCAGAAACTTCGAAAAGAGAGGAGGCATTCTTGGAAACTTTCAAACCCCCAGCGGGACTGTGACTGACTCTCCAATCTCCGGACCTTCAGAGCTCTTCCAAGGACTGGGGAAGTCAAAAGTTTAATGCTGTATCATCTTGCACTAACCTAAGGTATGTTTGCCAACTTACTTTGTTCATGTAGGCTTAAGTGCAGGATATGATGGTAGGCTACCGTAATAATGTTGTCAAGAAACGTTTACGTTTGTCCATGTGGAAGATTTTTTTTCTCCTTTTTGTTTGTGTGCAAAATCTCAGTCACTGGACAAAGACAGTAGGCTACAACACTATAGACCCATCTGTCAGTTCATTTACTGGTGCAAGAGGTGACGATGCTGTTTCATCTGGCCCCACAACACACCATTGCCCACTCATAACCATAAGTAGGATAGTAGCCTATCATAGTATTGCTATGTCTTATGTCAGTTTACGATATTTGATCACGTTGGTTCACAATTGATACATTTTAACTGAATATTCACTCACTGATTGAATATAGCATAGTCTATAAAAGTAATGTCTAATTATATTTATAGATAAACTGCTGCAGAACAGACCTTACCTTCCCTGAATTTAAAGTCTCGGGAAAGTCAGTCCTTAGGTTACGTAGCCTACTAACGGAAGTTCTTATTTTCGGGTCTGACTGGTGGTTAAAAAAATCATCTGTCGTAGCCTCGTCTTGTGTGGAGGTCAGGACATTCCTCTGGGTCGCAGGGCCACGTTAGAACAGCTGTTTCTTGTAACCTGAAATACTTGAGGTGCCAAAATATTTTCTAAATGTTACGTTTAGGACACCCACAAAGCAGCATTGTCAAATGGAAACGTGGATAGAAAGCTACGTCAACGTGGTGGATTTTACTCTCAGCAAATTATTGAATGAAAATAATTTTGCAACGTTTATATAATTTTATTCATAGGCCTACTTCCTTCCTGTCTTTAAATACTATGTAACTCGTTCTTTAAAAAAGAAAGACATGAAGAAAAAGTGTACACAATCTAATCTGAGTAATTATCTCTAAAAGAGGTCAATTTGGATTCTCATAGGGAAGATTAGGCCGGTGGCCCAATGTTTTGGCCCTGCACTGAAGAGCGTCAACACTGAACTCAATTGAATAACCAACCTATTTATTCTAAATTGTCAGTGAGAAGTGCTAAGTACACAAACCGATATAGCCATTCTTTAGCCTTGTGCACACATACTTGTGTTTTACCATGCAAGATCTAGGCTAGTGTAGGGCTACTGTAGATACATTTCATTAAAAAAATGCACTTGCAAATTAAGGACCTCATCCACAAAAAGTGTTTAATCCCGAAAATGGAATGTTTCACTGAAAACAATGTAATTCAATCAGTGTGATTATACACAGTAATATTTTTAACATTGTAACAAACAAGCCATTTTGTGGTCAGAATTTGTACACTGACTGCATGCTTTTGAGAAAGTAGATTTTTGAACTCAGTCAAAACAAAAACATCTCTCCCTTCACTGCCATAGGGTGCTCCCTTTGAAGCCCCGCCCCCAAATTGAACAGGCATTGCCAAGGCAAACTTTGTTTGTGTTCCTATTTACAGAACCAGGGCTGTGTTCAAATTGACCAGATTGTCTTTCTCATTGATGGACAGGATTATTGCACACAAATATAGAGGAACACCAGTTCCACTGAACACGTTGTTTCTAAACTATTGTCCTTCCCTTTGACAGCGATAGTATGCTAAACTTTTTGTCAAATCCAGTGAATATTTCCTCCCAGTACGCTAGTCGCCTTTTCTCTCAAAGAAGAGCCAGGTGGCTCACTGACTGATGCGGGCCGTAGCGCCGTGCCTGAACCCCTCTCAAGGTCTTGATAGCAGATTTTTTGGGGAGGAAAGTTCACTTGTCCTATAGCCACGTGTGAAAGGCTCTCCAGGGGAGCTTCCCAGGTCTTTATCAGTGTGTTAAAGCCAAAAGGCTCCCCAACAGGAACGTTCTTAAATAAATAGAGCATACAGGAAGGAACTGTCTTCCTATAGTCAGTCCCAGGACTGCTAAGAATGAGGCGGGAGCGTTTTATCACATCTCGTTGAATACAGTAGGACAGTGATTTCATTTTGTACTTCCTCAGATAGCCTCTAGCAAAATCAAATGTTTGTGGAACGGTTTAATTCAAGTTGGTGTTACATGGCCATTCTAACTAAGCAAATGCAGATGCCATAGCCTAACAACCACATTGTTAGAAAAGTCAGCATATGCTGGAAGTTGAAAACCGCTTTCTAAAACATTAATAACATGGATATCAGTTATGCTGTTATCGGCCATGGCCAAGCCACGTGGATGACACACATGCACGCACGCACACACACGGCAGGCAGCAACAAGTGGTGTGTTTTTGACCAGATTCCGTTTTGGCCTGCTCGGCATGTAACACGCCTCCTGTCACGTGATTCCTGCAATCCCATCACCCTCCTCCCCGACACCCTCCTACCTTCCAGAAAGAGGGAGAGAGAGGGAGAGAAGGACCACCCTCACTGGGTTCAGAGCCCCTCAATCAGGCCCTTTCACACCCCGTGAACCTGAAACAATCAGGGTTTAATAGGAGCTGTCTGTCCATGGTGGCCGAGCCCTTAGCAGAGAGCTGACAGGCTTCAGCTAAATAGAACTACAGCTTGGGGATGTTCCAAAGGACACACACAACACACACACACACACACACACACACACACCGTCAGACATACACTCAGTCACACATACACTCAGTCACACGTACGCACACAAACACACACACACACAGTCACACACTCACTACACGCACAGTCACGTACGTACGCACACAAACACACAACATACACAGTCACACGTACGCACACAAACACATACACACAGTCACACACTCACGACACGCACAATCACACGTACGCACATACACATACACACTAACAGTCACACATACGCACACTGTGCGCACACACACAGAGCAGCTAAAGCTCTCTTAACTAATCCGTTATTAGATTTCTTTCTCCATGACCAAGCAAGTGATAGTGGCAATGGTGATCTGGGCCAGTGTATTTTACAGTGTTTACAGTGATATGTGCTATAATACAGTATGGTCATTGGTTGTTTGCAGCTGTATGGTGTTGTTGTTATATTTGGCTTTACTACATACTGTAAGTTATCTCGGTTTCGTTTGTAGTTGATCTGGTATATTGCTTTTACCATAGTCAATGTTTCTGTTTTTCAAGTGCCATATGTTTCTGGTATTGTTGTAAAAACATGGTTGAATTTGGGACCTTTACATCCAAGCCTTACGACTAATAGTTGAACTAAAACTGTCATTTTCCCCACATATTGTAACAACTGTCATATAACAATTGATCTCCTTTGGCAAACTGTCTATCTCAAATGCAGTGCGAGCAGAGTGCACCAGTAACATCATTGAATTTCACACACAAAGCCTCCTCCAAATGTATTGCTAAATGCATAGTTCTGTACTGGGAAGGAGAACAGCAGCAGGGGAGGAGTAATGTCAGGGCTGAACTAGTGGTCTGACACCATAGGGCAAGAGCATTAGACATTTGAACATCTTGAATGGCATTAGCGGCAGGTCATGCATAATGCAACCAGTCCTACCCATTTGGGTGACAGTGATTTAATTTGGATATAGGTTGTGTCAAAAAGCAATTACAATAGCACAAAGATGCGTTTTACCCGCCAAACATCTGACCATTTATGACTAAAAGTGATTTGTGTTCAATGGATAATCACTATTAAGAAAACATAGGATGAAATTAAACAATTACTAGACTACGCAACAGAAAGAAACACGTTTATAATATTTTCTCAAATATTTCAGACTTTTTCAGATTTCTATTAAATGTTTTTATTTATTTAATAAAAAAAATTTGACGAATGAAAATTCAAATAATCCATGTTAATCAGCGCTTCACCTTAACCACAGTGTGGCATAAGATGCTGTTTAAACTGCATGATTATTGCACAGGTGTGCCATTAACTGGTCACAATAAAATGCAGCTCTAAAATGTAATCTTCAAAAATTACATTTGTTTGGCATTGAACTATGGATGTTCCATAGTCATATTTTCAAATGTTTGTAAATAACGTTGGAGACTGCTTATGGTAGTGAAATAAACATTCAGTTCACAGGCAACAGCTCTGGTGGATGTTCCTGCAGTCAGCATGCCAATTCCACGCTCCCTGAAAACGTGTGGCTTGTGTGGCATTGTGTTGTGTGACTTTATTGTGACCTGTCCAAGGCACACCTGTGCAATAATCATGCAGTTTTAACATTTAACATTTTCTGTAGATGAAGACAAAAATAGTATGAACTTGATGAAACCTGTACATCTGATCTAATACCACCACATTACTAGGCTGGCTATGTCTAACTATGGCTCTCAATCAATATACAATGAGATTATAATATGTAAACCGTGTTAATTTTAGCATCAGCAACCAGCAGGGTTAAATTAACAGTTATAGCAACATTGATTGATTAGGCTGCTCCAAAAGTTTCAAAATGAACCGATGAACCCAATATCTATGCCTAGTAGGAAGCAACAACTGTAAATAATACCCAATGGAGTATCAAGACCATATGAAGTGAATTTTGGGTCTGGCTACACCGGGCTACCACCTCACATGAGTTTAGGCTGAATGTGTGGGGCAGGATTGCCTAGCTGTCTTGGACGTTTGACCATCGTTTTAAGCACATTATATTATAAAGCTTGTATGCCTGAAGATTGTGGGTGTCTGCCTGAGACATATAGGAACACACTGAAAATTACACTAACAGTTAATGCTCCGCCCATATTCCCTCCTTCCCTTTGAATGAGGGTGGTGGCTTTTGATACATTTATCTGTGTGTGGGTGAGTGTGTTTGTGACCATCGTCTCATGTGGTCAATATTAAAAATCAATCAAACTCTAGCTCTAATGGGATCCAGGTGAGACTGTGAATGGCTGGCTCTGCAGGCCTGCAACAATGAGGCTGCGATCACAGGTCTCTCAAGACATACTGTATGTCAGTCAGGGCTGAGAGGTGAGACATTGTGGTGCCTTCACGTGCTATCGGATATATTGTATTTAGGACTTCCAAGCACATGAACGGTCAAACAAAGTCAGAACTGGGAAACTCTATGGTACCCAAGTTGCAGAGTTATGTGAGATGGTAGGCTACATGGTACTACAAACATGGAGGAATGCAACAAGGCATGAACAGGCTCTAGCGTGCTGTAGGCATACATTCATATGCATATGGCAATGCATCAACAAGCTATTTCAGAAAACAAAAAGTTTGATTTAAGTGAACGTGGTTTCTGAACGTCATTT
This sequence comes from Typhlichthys subterraneus, assembly GCA_027564835.1. Taxonomy (NCBI): domain Eukaryota; kingdom Metazoa; phylum Chordata; class Actinopteri; order Percopsiformes; family Amblyopsidae; genus Typhlichthys; species Typhlichthys subterraneus. The sequence goes on from JAODUH010020743.1 coordinate 15,197, forward strand.
GCCACGGGGAAGGGGGGGGGGGGGGGCAGTTCATTTCCAAACGTTTCTCTTTTTAAAAAAAAATAAGCAATAAAAATGTTTTTGATATGGGGTCAGTTTATTTTAAAGCTGCTTCCTAATTGGCCTGCGTGATAGATCTCCGGCCACTGACTTGAACGCGTGACAATCGTAATTATGAGATCCGAACTAAAGGCGGAATTAGGATATGTTCACCAGGCTTCAGTGTTAGTTTGAGAAACGGCGGGTATCCACTGTTCTGTAGGCCGGCTCATTGCATTCTTCACAAGGCATCAGTTAGCAGCTGTTTTGACGTAATGTGAAATCCTAATCCCGGAAGTTTTATAACTCTAATTATTGTAAACTTGAATTAACAGAGCACATTTAACAGTACTTGTGTGTGAGCAGATCATTCGGCCATAAATCCTCCATACCTGTAAACCTGTGTTTGTGTGTTACATACCGCAATGTGTGTGTTCTCTACAGTTGATGACTCACGTGGTCTTGTCTCTTGGCAGACCCAAAGTGAAGAGGAGGCGATGTTTATTATTTCCCTCGGTTTCCATGACCGCGACACACTCGGGTGCCGTCATCATCGCTGTAATTACAGCTCGGCGGCCTATGGTCGTCTGCTTTACTGCCTGCTTCCCTTTGACCTCTGCTAGTTGGTTAGAACCCTGACGCAGTGTATCTTTTACTACCGGCTAGGCAGGAAGTGTAGCGTTTGTGGCTGTGTGAGCTGCTACACCATATGCTTTGCTAACACCATTTATTTACCATCTTTTGCTTTTCCTCCACGCAGGAGTCAGGATAATTATTGTTACTTACCACAAGCTATTTCTAAGTTCCCGAATGATCAGATTTATTAAACAAAACGCACATCTCTCAAGTTACTCGCGGTTGACAGAGACAATTGTGTAGTCTTCAGTGCCCTGTATATTAGTCACTGCATTACACTCAGATTTATGTGGTAAGCTGTTACATTATGGCTGGGATGACTATATCTGACTTGAAACATAGGAAGAGAGGTAGCAGAACACAGTAGATGTAGAGGTACAGTTTTGGGCGTAAGCCAGGGAAGGAAGAACAGAAAGGAAGCTGCAAGTGGCCAGACATGAGAATAATATGATGGGCATCTCCTACTGCAACTCTGTTATCTGAGATGAGATAAAGATCTTGCGGCTGCAGATGTCCTCCTGGGCCATTTTAACCCAAACCAGTTCCACACACCCATTCTCAATATAGGAGCAGCTGTGGGAACTGACTGAATTATATAATATTGTCGACACAGTCAGACAGAATGTACATTATGTATGTGTGCACTGTCCCTTTGGCCATATGGGGGACATGAGGGTTAATATTTATTGTAGTGCAAAGGCAGAATCAAAAATAAGAAAACAAGACTAGCTTTATGCCTCACCTGTAAGGGAATATTCTATTCATGCATTCTTATTTGATCTCAGACAGGACAATCATTCTGTTTATGTGCAACTTTTTTCTCAGAATTTCCTCCCACTTTTTTTTTTTTGCTTGTTTTCTACCTCCGACAGCATTACTGTAATTTGCTGATTTCTAACCACTGCTTTCCCCTATTTACAGTATGTGTCTGACAATTTTACATACATTTGTAAAGGCCTACTCTGTTCTGTCATGTTAACAGTAATAGGAGGCTGGCTGATGCCATGTTAAGACAGATGTTAAGTTCAGATGCCAAAACATGGAAGTATGGCTGTGAGACACACATGACTTACTAACACTGCATGCCAAAGGCAGACAACGCTGTCACTGAGACGCCAAGTTGTGAGGCAAAGGTAACTCCATCCTAAGTTCAAATACAGCGAGTTATATTTACAGGAACAGTAGTATGCTGACATTAGATGAGATCAGTCCCATTCTTCTTATTGGTAAATCAGTTTGTTTAAAACATTTTTAAAATTGTTTTATTTAATTAAATTATTTTTTAAACTAATCTCATATTGTCCAATTTAGTGTAGTTGTTTTTTTTTTATTTTGTTTTTTGTTTTTCCAGAAGAATATTTGTGAGATAGCCATAATTGTACTTTAATTTAGTGTGCAATATGGTCAACTGACTTGACATAGCCTTGTTCTGTTCCTAGTTCATAATACTTTGACAGAAGATTTTGAATTATGTGTTTTTACGTCATTTGTTTGTTGATTGATAAATCTGACCTCAAAAGACACTTCTGAGAATGAAAGTATAGCAACTTGATAAACACTCTTCAAAGTGACGTGGTATTCTTGTGTTTTGGTTTTTGTGATAACCTAAACTGAAATGAACCAAATGGCTGTTGTCTTTCTGTATAGCATAAAATATTGTTTACTGTTATGTGTTCCCTCTGGTACATGATAACATAAATGGACACTAGTGGTCTACTTTCAATTCAAGTTGTTATTGAGAAAACAGTTTCCTGCAGGAGAACAACTCCTGAAAGGTTGTGTTTTGTGTGTTGTGTAATTACAGTTGCAAAGTTTTATTATTGTCTTCTTTAGAGGGTAAGCATCCGAGAGAAAGAAATCCTTATGCAGCACGAAAGTATAGCTTGTGGACATTCAGTGCAAAGACGAACCTAATTAAGTCTTTAGAAAAATAATATCACTGGCATGCGATGAGAAAGTCTTTCTTTTTTTTTCATTACCATGGGGTTTGCTGGAAAGGGAGGGGTCAGACGGAACGAGGGAGAACCAGAGAAAATGTTCATAGTAAGTGAAGAGAAGGAGAGAGAAAAAGAGAGGGAGAGAGAGGGAGGGAAAGAGAGGCAGATTGTTTTAAATCCACAGTGAGTCAAACTCTCAAATTTATGCCCATGGGCTTCTTCTTGGGTGGGCTGCAGGGAGGGAGGGCTCGCTGAAGCAGGGGAAAGTTGCCGACTCCAGACTGCTTGCCTCGCTTTTCCTGCTGGAACACATTTACAGCGCAACTGTCCTGACTGGGACCATGCCTGCATGCTTCCACAGCTAAACTACACCATCTGACTTTGTTCAAATCTCTGCTTAGTTTCTATCAGCCATGGAATTTATAGAAAAAAAAAAAAACACAATTGTTTTAGGTTTGCAAGGTTTGTTTGTTTATATTTGCTTTGCTGATAGACGTTAATCTAGCTGTTGTTAAAATATCCTGTAATTATATGTGTGGCCGTCACTTATTATCTATGTTTTATTTCTGGTCATATGGGAAGCCCAGTTGCCAAGACGTTCAATAAACAATAAACAAAATTATTTATTGATTGATTTATTGGTTTATTTATTTATGGAGGAGATGTGTATGCTTGTATGACTTCTTGAATGTTTTAGAAGCCGGAAGTATAAAAGTTGTTTGTGGTGTTGTGTGTGTGTGCGTCTCTGTGGGTGTGCGTCTGTTTCTGTGTGTGTGTGTGTGTGTGTGTGTGTGTGTGCGTGTGTGCGTGTGTGCGTGAGTTTTTATCTCGATAGAATTTCAGTTCTTCACTGTATTCAGATAATTCAAACAAATCTTCAATTAACTTCATGTCGAGCCAAAATAAATAACAGTATTTTAAATATTTGTGGCATGCACAGTCAAGTAGACCTTATTTGCAATATGAAAGATAATTCACTCCTAAAACCAAGGACTTTGATCAGATAAGGCATAATTCTGTCTCCTCCTATGTTTCGTGCCAGCATTCATTGTTTGTTTTGCTCAGCATGAGTAAGATCTAGGCCCACATCTAGCCTTCACATTGGTTCCCCCATGTTTTAAATGGAGGCAGAGTAGCTCACGCAACAACAACTATGTAGAGCTGGTTTTGGAGCTGGACCTCCGTGGTATACGTAGGTTTTCATGTTATCATTGTGCATGAAGATTACGATTAAGATTGTGTACTGTAATAAAACTTTTAAGATTAAAATATAGAAATGTGTTTATACTTATTACAATATAATTTGAAAGACATTTCACAGAAATAATTATACACTTACAGAACAGTACTAGAATATGTGTAAATAATCATACGCATATTTCACAATTCATGATCAGATTTTCTTTTCAGACTCTTTGGTGTTTATGCATTACTACTGTATTTTTTAAGTAATAATAATAACTATTATTATTTTTATTATTATTAGCAGGTCTTCCACAGTATCTGGTAAATGTAGGCTTATTCACTCTTGTCTGCATGTCTGATTCCTTGGTGTACTAATTCACTCTGAAAGAATTACAGTTATTGGAAGACTTGTAAACCATTCAGCCTTTATTTACAGGAAAAAGAAAAAGGGGGCCTGTCTGACTGCATGTGGGTGGGTGGGGGAGAGAGGACCGGGGTTCGGTCAGTTATCGTGGCCTGAACGACGGCTTACATCTGGTCCCTATTGCACAGAACTGCAGACCACTCCTCAATTACATGATTGGGCCTGTTAACGGCACAAGGAGAGACTTCCTGCTAGCCCATAACTAACAACACGAGCTGTAGTGTAGTAACGCATGATTATAATGTATAATATGTGTGCAGCAAAACATGGTCTCCATTCTATACAAAGTGTCGATGATGGACGAAAGATAGATAGATGTATTGATTGATTGATTGATTGATTGATTTTTTGACAAATTCTCCAAATATCTCCTTGCATTATGCTAGCTTACCGTTCTCTGTGCATGCTGAAAAATGTATCTGGTACTTCTACACAGCCCTGTCTCCATAAATAGGAACATAAACAAAGTGCAGAACACCACCCACAAAAACAATGTGTGGGGCGGAGCTTCCGAGGGAGTTTGTTTTGATTTGAGCTCAAAGTTAGCAAGCGTACTCTATGTCTAACCCTGCCTTTAACTGCAATATATACAATAAATATCCTGTTGCGAAACTTGGCATCAGATGAGAAAAAGAAAAATTAAACTTTCAACATTTTATCACCATCACACATTTATCAACCCCCAAACTTGCTGGTTTCTTTTATCATGGCTACTAGTCAATGTTGCTGACCACACACCAAGCTCCCAGCATGCTGTTTCTCTCCAGACAGGGCCCTCTCACCTCTCTTTTATGCTGTGACAGGGTGGATGAGGTTGTAATGTCTGTAGTGGTGGGATTCAAGCTCATGCCACTGGACCTGGCTACTGTTGTAGGAGGCTCACAATAACAGTCAAATAACGAGAGCATCAATTACTGCATGTGTACATCTAAGCGTATGCAATAGTGGGTGTCTGTCTGTAACCAAACCTTGCGGCATCTGTCAAAATGTCGGTCAAGATGCGCTGGGGACTGTAGCCCTTGTTTAAAACAGTCCAATCCACCTGGTTCTTACAGCTATTAAGCATTCACTAACGCTGACGAGGCGAAATGGGTCCCAGTGGCAGTGAAACCTGGGGTTCTCCTACCGTGAGGTGACCTGCTGTTGCACAGGAGACAAATGGCGGGATGACTGGGTGGCTGGAACAGCTGTTGTTGTTTCAGGTCCTGAGCTTCTGTCCTCTCCTCCTCCTCCTTCTCCGTCACCTCCTTCTCCTCCCGTCCCCCTTCTCCTCCGCCTCCTCCAAGTCATGCATCGACTGGAAATCTCTCCTTCTGTTCTCGCTCAACGCGTCTTTTTTTACCCTTCAGAACAGCGTTAGCCGCCGTTAGCCTGCTAGACACAGGCTAACGGCTGGGACACACCTGCTGCTACAAGTTTGAGGAAGGTTTTAGTTGACAGGATAGAGACATTTGTGTGTGCGTGCATGTGTGTGCGTGTGCGTCATCTAATGGTGTGTGTGAACAGAAGACGGTGAAAGGGAGAGGCTGGCAGAGGGAGTTTCTTGGTCTTTCAGCTGCAGTCAGTGTGGAGGGACCATGCTGGGCCTTTATGCCAGGCTTAGGCTAGCAGCAGACCCAGGGTCAGCAGGGACCGACACGCCCCTCCACTATTATATACAAGCTCTGTCAGGCTTCCATGTCACTCAACTACCGTATACAACATGGGCAAAAACAAGGTCCGTATAACAGGAGCTTTGCAAATCTAATATCTTCTGTCTGTGGTGGTGGGGTTTAGAGCTGATACAGTAAAGTGTCATGGCGTTTCTTACTATTTGTATCAGTGTGAAAATATAAAATTACATCTGCTTGACAATCTATCTGCATGAATAGTATTCCCTTTCCCTTATATTGGATTACTGTAAAATGAAGCCACTGATGTTTGCTTGCTGTTGTGTAGGGTGTATCTAATTTACATTCTTCTTTGATGCAATATCTTTGCTAACGACATCGCAGACACTTGCAAATGACATTTGAAACAAATACATCAACTGCTATTGATTCATATTATTGTGTGACCTGTGGAATGCACTGTAGCACCCATGTTGTATGCTCGCATCTCTTTCAAAGGCCAGTGTGGTTATACAAACATACAGTGCAGTATAGTTTAATGTTTAATGATGATCACATGATACATGTTCTGATAGATTAAGGGCACACTGGTCTTTAAATGTTTGCTTAATGACCAGTTACTTGAAGAGGCACACCTGTTTTGACAAGCTTATCAGAACCCTATCTAGATCCTATTGTTTCTAGGGGTGCATCTCATTTTGCCAACCCACACACAGACACACACACACACCTGGCCAAACATCGCAACACCTATTTTAGATAATTTTGTCTGGCCCTGCTTTAGCCACATAATTTCATTTATATTTCATTTATATTTAATTATAAAGCACCCACATAAGGTCTGAAGCCAAATATGGCACCTTTACCCCTGTACTCTGTTGCGTTCCGGCTCCGTCACAAAGCTCTAGCCAATGAAAGTGAACCTACCAAAGCACCGCAGGGCGTCCCAGAAGCGCCCCAGAAGCCTCTCTGCTAAAAATAGGCAACTGTTCTATCTTTGACAGAAGCCGCTTCTGGGCCGCTTCTGAAAGCAGTCAATGGTCAATCAGATAGTTCTAATTTCTGTTTGTTTTTTTGCTATGGACAATCAACGAAACACAACTTCTGACATGCTGTAATGATGCCATGCAGAGGACAGAGCAAGATCGCATCACTAATGCGACAGAACAGATTTGTACGCGGCAGGAAATCATGGGTTCGTTTATTATAACTAACCAGACCTTCTGAAAGCTGGTTCATGCCATGTCCCACCGATTCCCAACATATAGTTTGGTGAAACTCTCACTCACACTATGCTGACAGTATTGGATTGTAGGTCCTTGTACGACATACTACAGAATTAAGATGACATACAATGACAAATATACGCATCACACTTGAGTCCAATATGACTCTCAGTATCAGTCCCGCCACAAAAATGTATTCAAGTCCCATGGCTGGTTTGTTTAAAGTGATGACTTTGCATCAAGCTAACGCTTTGTGGGGACCTGCTGTATTTCCCCAACTGCTCTGTTTTCCCCAGTTTGAATCTCTTTGTTCACTGGCATTCTTTCAGTCAGGTTGAGTCATACAGTTGCTGTGCTGTGGCACATTTATTGGCCCTCATTAGCTGACACCTGTAGTCTATTACCAGGCTGCAGTCCGCTGACACACTGACACCTACCTTCTTTGTGTTGCTATTGTGTTAAGCGTCATTTTGGACATGAACAGGGGCTTTTCATGTTGTAGAGAACAATCCCTGGCCTGTAAGATGTTCCAAACATTCAAACCCACAGGGTTCTATTGAGAGTGGTTATTTATTGACCCTTGTCTTCATGCACAGCTGTGGAACAGAAGTGTGGTAAGCACATTTACACTGAGTGGATGTTAGTGTGCATTTGTTTATGGGCGTGTGCATGTGTGAGTTTTATGTAGACCTCGGATGTTGTTTCACGCTAGACATTGTCTGGCATCGGCTTGCCTAAGCTTTTCGGTTAACTGTAAATGTGTTTTAGATGTTAGTGCTGTTTGCCGCACTTAGGCCTAAAGCAGCTTTTCATAAGATATGAGATGTTCTGGAAATGCAACATTTGATCTTAACCTCATTATCCCATCTATATGGTGATCATACAATTTTTATTTAGAGTTCTGTCAATCTCTGCTGTCAAGGCTTAGGGGTTATGTAATTCTGTACATATCCTACACTTGTGTTTACAATAATTCATGTCAAAGTACAGTATTTGCCAATTTCACTACACTACTAACACTCATGTTAGTAGTGTGGTCAATAGTATTACTTGTGTTATAATGTAAAGGGACAAGAATGGTTAAAGAGAAGCTGGCAAATACTGTACATTGACCTGTATTATCGTAAACATCTATTCTGTGCATAATGCTTAAGTAAGTAAGTAAGTAAGAATAAGAACAACATGATGTATATGATCAGCACCCTGTGTAAGTGCAGTTGTTAGAGCATTTCCTCTGGCTGTCTTAACTCACACGACAGCGTCCTGTGAGATAGATCGTAGCCTGGAGGCAGAGGGATGTCTGCTTCCAACCACACATGCTCCAGCCTGCCTCAATGTGCGCATATGGGTATTTGGGTGTCAGAATTAGTATGTGTGTGTGTGTTCACTAGTTCACTCTTCACTGTTTGTTAAAGGTTCTCAACGGGCTAGGTTCTTAAGTTTTTGCCCAAAGGAACCCAAACCTTGTTTAGACTCCTTTCTGGGATAGCAGCAGAACAGTTATACAATGTTTACTGTCTGTTTACTGGTGCAAATAGACAACAAGCAGCACAGATATGCACATCACCGGTGTGGTGTTTAGTGCGCAATTCACATTAGCCTTGCACAGGTTTGCATCCATCTTGACAATCAACTGAAAGTTATACAGTATATCTTCAAAGAGTAATTAATTTGAGGAAAGTGCTTCTGTATTAGATAACATAAAAAATATATAAATTTGGAGCCTTTGAATAATCACATTAAATTATCTACTCTACTGTAAGTTATGACTGAAACTTAAGTGTGTCTTTTTAATTACTCTATTGTTATATTTAAATTTGTTTTAAAATCTTAAAATGGTTATATATGCAGGCGAATTTCCAATGCACAGAAGTGTCGTCGGGCAGTTTGTGTGTGGTGAATATGCTGTCTCTTCTATAGGGTTAGCCTACAGTGTGACAATGTCCCTGAGCATGTTTTAAAGCTGTCATCATAGTGATTACATTTATCACCTAAAGTTACCCCTGTCCGGTAGAATTTAAAACTGAAATATTGACTTCCCATAATGCAACAGTTTATTGGCATCTTGATGTGGTCAGTCTGATTGCTCACTGTGAGTACGGTGTGGTGCTGAGGGCAAACACAGACATGTGTGTGTGTGTGTGTGTGTGTGTGCGGGTGGGTGTGTTTCAGTGTAAGCAGCGGGGCCGTGTGTCTTTAAGTTGAGTCTGTAGACACAGTGGCTGGCTTCACCTCACTGCCTCCTCCAGCTGACCGTCAGAGCAGACCAGCGGTGTGTCTGAGGTGTGAGGCTTACCACCATGTCACTGCTCTCGGGCAGCTGCTCTCTGTTGTCCCCCGTTGCACCATGCACACACACACACACTCACGCATGCGCACACACACGCTCGCACACACATCTACTGTACATAGTCATGTGCACCCTAACACACACACACACACACACACACACACACGCATGCACACACATGGAACTGTATAGCTGCAAACACACTCAGACTTTGCATACATCAATAGGAAACCTAACTGTGTGTGTGTGTGTGTGTGTGTGTGTGTGTGCTACCAATTTTGTGACACACATACACACACATTTGTTGCCCAATAATGCGTCTAATACAGTAATACATCCCCTGGCCAATAAGAGGGTGATCTAAACCTCAGAGGAAAGTGGGGTGGGAATGGAAGGAGCAATTAGCAAGTAGAAGATAATTCACCATCCTCCCTCACCTCCCCTCCCCTCCCCTCCTCTCCTCTCCCCTCCCCTCCGCTCCTCTTCTCTTCTCTTCTCTCCTCTCCTCTTCTCTTCCTCTCAGTAAATACATTGAAGAGCAAAGCGTTTTTAACTTGGAGTGTTAGCACCAGAGCTCTTCTGCTAACTGACCCGGGCCTCTGAAGAGCACCACATAACAGCGGCCACATTGGCTTTTGTGCGCAAGAGGGTCTTTACATAACCCACATAACCAAGCACATTGTCTAGCAACCAGCCAGCCGCTGAAGGGCCTTGTAAAAAGAGGAGGGGGTCTGCTTGAGTGGAGGCCAGCAGCCTGGTTGAGAGGCTGGTGAGGTTAAGCTAAATCAAGACTATGGGATAGTTTGTGAGCATGCTAATGGCCTCACGCTTGTGATGCACCGAGCCCTCTCAGCAGTAATGGTTGCCAGTTACACTATTGCTCTGTTCCAGACATCTTATATCTTGGTGGGGAAATAATGATCATTCAATTGAGAATTATAGGTGGGTGTCATTTCGGAGCACCTATA
>JAODUH010020753.1:2033-25496 GCA_027564835.1 Typhlichthys subterraneus
TTTTTTTTATTTTATATTATATTGTGTTGTGTTTTTTTGCCAGTTGTTGGTGTTATAGCATTCCTTTGTCATATTGTGAATGCTAATAGCAACAAACAAGTATTTTTGTTGAACCTGTCTAAAATGTGACAGCCAGAAACAAACATGTATTTTTTTATGTATTTGACTGGGTAGCATTTAAGTTGTCTAAACATATTGTTTTGCCGAATCAATCCATAGTTGCTCTCAGACAGCTTCAATTGATTTGACTTCCACCGAGATCATGTATCAGGTGCTAAAACGTTTTTAAAGCTAAATGTTCAGTTAGTGTAGGACTTTTTATCTACCATGTTTGAGGAAGCACATTGTTTTAGCTTCAAGATGAAAGTAAAAATCCATCTAAATCAATAGCAAATGTAATTTAACATTGAAGCACGATCATGAAAATGTGGTGCAGGGTGATGCAGGTCGTTCCTACACCTCTTGTAGTGGTAATCAGGTTTTTCTCTGTTTACATTTATTGTCTGTAAGCATTTGACCATGTTTACAGGTTATGTTGTATGTATTTATCAATGAAGTAACTTACCAAACAAAATGTAGAATCTTCGATGGCTATGTACACATTTTAGGAGCAGTGTACATGGACATGTACACAGTATGTAGTAATTATAAACATCTGCCAGATCAATAAATAAATGGAAGAAAGCCTTTGCACGGGGGCATAACAGTGCTTGTTGTAATCAACGTGAAGTCAGCTAGAATTTATTTCTTAACACCCTCGAACAAATTCTCCTCTGGTATTCACAGTGAAATTGTTTTCCCAGCAATGCCCATATCTACCTACAAGGCCTGCCTCCCCCTGGATAGACTTGCATGCAATTGTTGCTACTCGCGACATTTCCAAGCAACGGTTCGGAATTCTAAATCCCATTTTAATTATCCCCATAGCCAATGGGCTGGTTGCATATATTATGTGTTTTAGTCAAATTATGTACGTCGATAAATCTATTTAATGTATTCTTAAAAGCAATACTGTCCTCATGATCCACTAACGATTCACTGTAAATGTCCTCAGAGTCAAAGGTTTAGGAAAACAAATGAGTTTGGAGGGGCTATGAAAACAAACCAAGATTATAAACTAAGAGATTAGTTCAGAAAGGCATGCCTTAATGTTATCAGGAAGAGTGCACAACATAGTCAGTCTGCCTTTCTGAAATGTCTGAAGGTGTATGTACTGTTTGTGTGTACACAGTATGCATGTGATAGTGTATGAATGAGTGACCTTTGATGTGTATATTTTGTATATTTTAAATGTATGTTGTAATTCTACTTATTTGTCAGCTGCCTGGAATCTCTTGCCTGCTAATACTTGTGACACATGTTTACTGAATGAGGTCTGTCGGGCCGAGTGGCACTCATTAAACCCTAACGGAAGACTGTCTTGTGTTTTTGTGGCTGTTATTAAACCGGATGCCATAGCTTCACAGCAGTTTCTATGTGCGATAAGATCAAGCGACGTGTTCCCTCACAGATACCGGACAGTGAGTGTGATGCAAGCAAACCATTCGATTTTCCATCCCAAGGCACTGATAAAGTCTATCAGACGAATTAGTGTCTGACACCCCCACAAGGAATAAGACGGAGTGTTCCACGGGGTGCCAGGATGGAGTGGCTTGTAGTGACACAAGAGCTACAATCTTTAAATCTCTTCTCAGTGTGACTCGGTCACTGCAGCAAGTGCAACTGAGGTTGCTGGAGAGAATGTAAACACCAGATCCCCTTAAGATAAGAATAATGACCTTATTGTGTGCATGCATGCTGTGGCTCACATATCATTCAGGGGTGATGTGATAGGTTCTGCTTAATCTGGATCTATTTCATATACTGTAAACTCTAAGGGTCCAATGAGGGAGGTGTGATTCCTCACCTGAATGTGGTTCTTACAGGTCAAACGGGAGATGCCACACAACGATGAATAATTTCGACCCTGAGAAAAGTGGCCTCGTATTCCTTCCATATGCATTTACTTGTCCTCATGAATAATTAAATCATCCCTGTTCATTAAGACTGCAATATTTTATTTGTTGCAGGGATGGCACACACAGACATTCACAAATCGCAGTTAATTGAATAAAATTGAGTGCATGAAAATGAGCCGTATCCTGATACTAGACTGTTCTCAAGTGATTCTTTTAAATTGGCTGCACTTTGTTCCTATTGTAGCCAGTTATTCTGATTACCCTCTTATAACAGCCCCCCTCCCAACTGAGACTAGACTAGAACATACCAACCCTGATATGAGTAGGGGGTCTGCTGCTTTCATTAAAAACTGTATTCATATCACTGATAAAAAGCAAAGACCTCTCCAGTAGAACAAATATATATCCTCATATGCGCCCTTGTGGGATTCTTACAGTATCTCGTTGTGCTCTCCAGAATAATAAAAATATTTTTGTTTTGACATTTCTTCCCCATCGCCCCTCCATTTGGTGAGCCAGTCAGGAGAGCAGGCTGAACAAAGCCATGAGAGAGAGGAGCTACTGGGGAGTGAAAGAGCTGACTCTGACCGACTCTGTCGCCTGGACAACCGGTAATAGAGGGAGGGAGTGAAAAGGAACGACTAAAGAGCGTTACAGGAGTGTGAATACATATGCACGTTAACTGTCGAGATTAGAGGATAGAATAACTCAAAGAGACGGGTTTTTTTTGTCATTTGTTTTGTGGGTGCATGTGTGGTGATCTGCCTGATGAGTTATTAACTATGAAGGTAAAGCAGACATACATTTGTTCACCTCAGATTTAAGAGATAATGGAAACGCAGAGCAGAAGTTCACTGCATCAGAAGAGGACTGATCACACCTGAACGTTTAACCTGTGAATTATCCCAGCTCACAAAGCACCGGTAAGACTGCTGTACCATTCTGTTCTCATTTCACTATTCATTAATTATTTGTTTATTATCATGCTTTACGTGAAGCTTGTAATCATCGTTTACAGTTAACACAGATAATATTGCAATTATGCTACATAAAATAAAAAATACATCTATGAAACATTGCCCTCTATATACTATTCAAAGTCAACATACAGAAACTGAGTATCAGAGTATATATTAACCACATAACTTTTAAAAACGTGTGTTATTAAATTATGTATAGTTGTTTAAATAAAATAAATGAATGCATTCACCTATGAGGTGAATGCACCTTAAAAAAGAAGACAATTTCAATGAATCTCATAACCCAACTCACATACTGCTGAGAGCTGTGTAGATGTAGATTAGTCAGAAGACATGACTAATTCAACTTGACCCGTGGACCTCATAAAGAGCTTGTGTTCCATATACCCAAACTAACAGTGGTGCCATGAGCACTAGGGGCTGAAATGAATGTTCCTGTGCGCCAGGTAGAGCGCTCGTTGTGTTTACACCAAACAGGCTGAATGCATGGAGTAGGAGGCAGCGTGTGATATCCATATTGAATGAGATGAAACAGGGGAGAAGATGCTATTTTTAGCTTTTGTCAAGAACAGAGGTTACAAATCTCCCACCTCTGTCGACACACAAGGGAGACGAGGACTAACATGCAACGAGATAAGGTGTCCCGGTGAAATAAGAAACGTTTGGGGTTAAGGCTCGTGGCATGCTGGGAATGCTTAGTTCTGCAACAATGCCTGCAGATGGGACTGGTGCTCAACACACCACCACCCTTCTACAACACAGCTGCTGGTGAAGTGGTAAAGGGCAAACCCATTGAAGTGCATCCACTGTATTTAACACAAACATTTGAACCTTTGATAGAAGCATCATGGACTGTGTAGGCCTATATGTTTCAGTAATGACCAAAATTGTAATTGTCAATAACAAATTAATTAAGTTACCATTTCTGTGGTTTGTACATTTTAATAACCAATTCATATATCACAATGTATAAAACTGAACTGCACTGTTAACAATGCAGTTACATTGTGATTCTGCCTGGAAGGAAGTACAAGCCTGTCTTTCAAGGGATTTCATTTTTCACTGAAATATAAATGCAGTGGAGCCCTTCACCACCAACACAGTGATGATGATTTGACGGTTCTTTTCAGAAATTGCCTGGCTGTAGGCTATCGACCATCACATTCAGGGCTAAAGATAAGAAAGGAATATTGTCTTATTCTTAAGGACATCAACATCATGCTGACTGCTTTGAGATGAGATCGCTTTTATGCCCATACATAGAGCAGAGTCTGCCTCACGGCACACATACCTGCACCCTATATTCAATTACTTCTGATCTCCTATATGGCAACGACGAGCAATGTTGGCAGCGCGCGGTCGCTTAACTTCACTTTGCAGCTATACGGGACTAATAATTAATGTTCAGCAGCTTTATTGGCAGTGAGCTTGTATTCATCAACAGTAGACAAAAGGTGTCGACGTGGGCCTGTCACAGAGAGATGGCTAAAATATTCACAGGCCCTGCACACTCCATAACGGTGAACTCCATAGGCAGCAGGCCATTAACATGAAATACACAGGCCCATCCTAATGACACCTAGGCTTCATAGCAGCCAGTGATGCAGGCTACAATGTCAGGCATTCTCAAAGTCCTCTTGTACTGTAACTAATCATCTTTGCATGTTGAAACCGACACAAGGCCTCAGCAATGGCAAACAACACGCTCATTTAGATGTTTCCCATGAATATTAAACAGCACAAAACAGCATTTCTACCACAGATGTTTGGCATGGCGATCATTTGTTTGCGCGAGATTGCTGAGGTGTGGAATGCTCCAGCCAAGCATCGCTCTGCCTCTGTAGGTCTTTCATTACCCACATTCTAGTCATTTCTTTTAGTCAAGCAGCCTTCCTTTTGTCAGATGTTCATAAAAAGGCTTGAAACCTGTGATTAATATGTCCTTTCAGTTATGCCAATCAACAGAGCAATCAATATAAAATATTACATGCAATATATTATGTTATTTGTCTATTTGCTATGGAATACACAGATTGTGAGAAATTGATATCGCTATGTTCTGGTAATTAGAACAAAGTGTCTTTATGGAGATTGAATGCAAAATAATAAACACAAAGTAATCTGTTTATTTTATATTGAAACCGCGTGTTCCATTCGCTGCAGTAATAATTGCCGCGGTGCAGTGACCAGTGATCTGTAACACATTTAGAAAACAACCTTTCCAAAGCCGCAAATGAATCTTGTCGGCGGTAACCAAGAAGTTCCTGTTCAAACCGCACAGGCAGATGCTGACCCTCAGATCCCCTCTAAAAGATGCATTGGGAGTCCTTCTCCACTGAGCTGAATGGCAAGGCAAAGAACTAATGAGGGCCGTGCTGATTAATATGTGGCTTCATCTCGGCCTATTTCCAGAGCATATCATGTATCCATGGAGCGCTGCTTTCCACTCCATGGATATATCTCTTCAATTAAAGGGGACATTCACTCCTAAATGCAATTTGCATATATTATACATAAGGCCAGGACATTTCAGTCAACATTAAATAACGTAAAAGCGTGATGGATATCATGGAATTATATTACTTGTGGATTTTGTTTTGTGCTTGTATTTGAACTTCTAACAGTGAGAGTGGAGGCCCACACCTATCATTACCACGTACTCAATATGCACCACCTTGCCTAGCTGACCTGGAGCTCTGTTCTACAGAGACAATGCAATTACCAGGCTCACTGCCACTTGAATGCAAACTGCCCACAGCGGTGTACAGTGTGCACAGGGGCGAAAAAGCGAGGCAACAGCAGGAGGGCACCATTAGTCAAAGTCTGCCACACACAGGAGATTAAAAAATCTAAAACATCACACTGTCTGCAGCCGGCCTTATTACCTTCCTTGGCCCTTATCAAAGAATTGGACATGTTGGATGATTCAATTTGCTGCTGATCTGACAAACCTAAGTGGACTGGTACTTTATAATTTATAGATGAAAATGATTATCGGTCTCCATTGGGTTTGCACATGCCGCTGACAATGAGAGAAATTCAATAACCTCTCCCCCCCCACACCCTATCCAAGCCCCCACCACTCCACGAGCCCATTGTGATCCGCATCTTAAAGCAGGGCTCAGCAAGGAATCCTCTACTGCAAAGCCGTGCTTACATTTCCCCGTGACTCCTTAAAGCTCAGGGGGGGATTTCTGGCGGTAGACTTGGCAGTCGTGTCCTTGCTGACGGGGCGTGGGCTGAAACATCAGAATGCTACCTGGCCCTCCTCCATTGTGACTGCTCTGACAGGGTGACGAGTGGTCCAGCCATGTACATCTGTTACGTGGTCGGCCCTGTCCTTTATCAGCGATGCTCTGTATGTCTCCCTGACAGGTGACAGCTCTCCAGCATGGACGTGGAGGATGACGAGTCCTTGCTGTTTCAGACCAGCTGGGGAGGAGACGAGGTGATGGGGGAGGAAGAGGAGGAGGAGGAAGAGCGTGGTGGAGGCCAGGAGGGAGAGGCGGGCGTGGCGGGAGGGCGCTGCTTCTCGGGTTACGGGCCATGGAGGGCGGTGGGGTGCGTGTACACGCGGCCCTGGGCCAGCGGAGCCGTGCTGGGGCTCGGCGTCTTCATACCCTGCGCCCTCTCGGCCTACATGTTCCTCTACTGCCCCCCTCTGGACATAGACCTCTCCTACAGTGCCTTCGAGGTCCACAGTCACTTCTCGGCGGAGCGCTTCGACGCGCTCACCGTGGCCATCAAGACCCAGCTGGGCTCCTGGGACCGGCGCAGGCGCGATGTAGACGACAGCCAGGCCGCGGCCCTTCACGACCTGCTGCTGGAGAGGCTGGCCGAGCAGCCCGGTGCAGGATTATCCAGGGCTGCTAATGAGCAGATCAACCGCACCGCTCCTCAGAGGGAGCGAGCTGAAAGAGAAGGGAGCCAGACGAGGGGAGCAGCAGCGGGCACGCATCAAAGACAGACAGAGCCCAGGTTGAGCGAGGCAGAGACGGGCGAGACTTCAAGGAAAGGTCACGCGGGCGCGGAAGTGACGGAGGCAAAGGACGCAAACGCGACTGTTCCTGTCGCCAGGAGTCGCAGGTTTGTCCCTAATTACTCCTACACGCAGAGCCAGGCCCCGTGGAGGATAGAGCTGGTGTTCGTCGCCCAGGGCGACGGGGAGCGCAACATCTTCACTCCCGAGCGCCTGCAAACCGTGCACGGTGTGGAGCGTTTGATCATGCAGCAGCCCCGCTTCCACCAGTTCTGCTGGAAGCCTGCGGAGGTGTTGAGGGACCTCCCGCTGGGGCCTTCCTACTGCGCTCCACCCAGCTCCCTCCTGTCATACCTCTTCCCCAGCGAACGAGGAGGGAAGATTTACTACGACGGCGTGGGCCCGGACCTGGCTGACATTAACGGTCAGCATGCTGGGACTTGTAGTTCAAGTAAAGCATGTGTTACACTTGGCTGATCCCAAGCACACCCCCCTAGCCCTTACTTACTGTAACTAGGTTGGACAAAGCAGCATAGTAGGCTGTAACAGGAACACAGAGAGATGGTCAGAGTTTATGTCAGGTTCAAAACTTGCTCAATTGCTATTGGAGGACAGGGTGAAAAGGGTGGGGCTTGGGATCTGTCAATTAGGTCAGTCAGTACGGTTACAGGTATGTAGAGGTGTGGCATCAAGGATGCTTAGTACACCTGGCGTGTCTTTTACCTCTTATAAATGTGGCTCTCATCGTTTGTAACCCTCCTAGACATGATCTATGATGATCCACATCTTTATAACAGAAGCAACCATGCATTATAGAGGAATATGCTGTACAAAGATTGAAGTAATTCTAAGCAGACAACAGTAGAAATACTATTAAGATTTGAAATTCTGTAGTTCAAAATGTTGCGATAGTTCCACAACCCTCTAAAAGACCAGAGTTTGAGAAGATCTATCCGTCAGAGGTTCCAGAGGGTGTGGCGCTAGTTATTTGCCCGGTGTTTCTCCCCAGGTTCTCTGAGACTGGCCATAACGCACCCCCAGTTCTACTGGTACGTAGATGAGAGCCTCTCCCCCGAGCGGCTGTCCTCCTCTCTCCTCCGCAGCGAGATTCACTTCGGAGCGCCCCTTCCCTCCTATTACTCCCTGCAGGATAGAGCCGAGGAGCAGAGGAACCGCTTCAAGAGCTTCGTGGTTCAGTATGCTAATGTCCTCGCCAAGCAGTCTACCAGGTAGGGTTAAAATGAACCTTTGCTCAAGCACTGCTCTTCTACGCTACGCTGTGCATTTGAATGTAAATGGAAATATCACTGGTGAGAGTTTCTCTTGGCCCAGTCAGGTGAAGGTTCTGTATGGGGGGACAGAGCTGTTTGATGACGAAGTGAGACATACATTCAACAATGATATGCTACTGGCTATCATCAGCGGAGCCTGCATTACCATACTGGTCTATGTTCTCACATCCTTCTCTGGTATAGTTACACATGCATTATTATACACTAGTAGTTATTGCATCATGTGCTGACCTGTCCATGTCTGTTTTAATTGGATTATTAAGACCCCATACAATATAATAACATTTTCCAACTGTCGGTCTGGGCAGACCTTTTCCCCCTTTGATCTGAATATTGCATTTGTAGTTGGTGTTGCACTCTTATGAGCATGCCCTGACTTGACTGGCTCTGAGTGGCAGTGGGAGGATAGGTCAGAGATGCCTGGTTATAGCTAGAAACAATGTCTTGTTTTAGAAGTGTGGCTAAATCACATCTTAATCAGAACTGGAATATGTTCTATCACAATAACTACATCAACCATGTATCTTATTCATTTAATACTCAATATTCACTATATTGATTCATGTAGCTAACCAAAATATTATTTGATTCTGAACATAAATGTTAATACCAGGCATATTTAATATACTGTTTATGAATTATTTGTTTGTGTGTCCATACAGTGTTTCTCACTTTTTTCGGCCTGGCTAGCATTGGCCTGAGCTGCTTGATGGCTCTGTATCTGTACCATGTTGTCTTTGGTGTGAGGTACCTCGGCATTCTCAACGGCGTGGCAGCCTTTGTTATCATCGGCATCGGTAAGGGAACTCAAACGCACCGCATTCATCGTGTGAGAGTGCTTGCATCCCTCGCTATGTTTACCGCCGCGAGGCAATCTGTCTGTCGAAGGTGTGGACGACGTGTTCGTGTTCATCAACACGTTCCGACAGGCTTCTCATCTGGCTCACGCATCGCACCGCATGATCTACACGGTGAAGACAGCCGGCAGAGCCACCTTCCTCACCTCCTTCACGACTGCCGCCGCCTATGCCGCCAACACCTTCTCTCAGGTGCTGGCGGCAGGAGAACCCTCAGACCGACGGCGTCATGTTTATGCCATATGTCTTCTGTGAATAAATGCCACGTGTGCCGACGGGTACATTAGGCGCTATGTCTAAAATATCTTTTGTGTGTGCTTTATGCTCTGCTTCATTCTTGCTCGCCAATAGATCCCAGCAGTGCATGACTTTGGCCTGTTCATGGCTCTCATTGTCAGCATCTGCTGGCTGTGGGTGTCCATCCTGATGCCAGCGGCTCTGTGCATCTGGAGCCGGTGTGTGGAGACGCAAGAACACGCCTGGGTCAAATGGTGAGGCCTTCTCTCTCTCTCTCTCTCTCTCTCTCTCTCTCTCTCTCTCTCTCTCTCTCTCTCTCAGGGTATGCGCTTGTGTACGTACCTGGCCAGTGCCTCGCCCAGGAATGTATCTTGTCACTGCTTCTGTCTCTCTCATCTGGCTGGAGGTGGAAGCCATTTTCTCGCCTGTCCGCCGGACACAGCCCGTTGTCCGACGAGGACGATGATGTGGCACTTTTATCGGTGGAGATGGAGCCAGGTGAGATCACTGTCTCGCTGCTGTTGAAGGAGGAGGGGGGGAGAGAGCTAACTGGAGGGGGAGACAGCCCAGGCTATAAAACAATTCTGTCAAGGCACCATGAAGGCCCTCCCTCCCTCTTTGTCTCTCCCAGGCTTCTGTGAGACAGACGGCGATGCAGCCATCTTGTCCCTGACCGTGGAGACCCCCCCCGCCCCCTCTGGACAGCACAGTGTGGGTGTGGTCAGCACAAGCCTGCAGTGGGCGCTCCAGCACCTGGTGGCGGAGCCTGTTGTGGAGAGACGCAAAGCTGTGCTGGGTAAGTGGTGGCATGGCGTTGGGGGGTGGAGGTGCACCCAGTGCGCACTCTGGAGAGTTCTGTGTAAACGTGGCCCAGTTTTGCCATAGCAAGTCCCAGCGCATGCTCGGTGGGGGACGGTAAGGATCCTATCATTTGTCTCGCGGCCCCTTCGAAAAATAATTGGTGGTCAGCTGAAAAGACAGCGATGAAATGTTTCATGGTGTATTCGCCCCAGAGGCACACAGTCAGTCAGAGACGGAGCATGTTCCATGAGGTATCCATAAAGTCTCTGTAATGTAATTGACCTGTTCTTTTCTACTCTACAGCCGTGTCTCAAAATGCCGTTTCCCGCCACTTTCCGTCTTTCCCCAGGTGCTTATGTTTTAGTGCTGCTTTTATCCGCTGGGTTTTGCTGCCTCCTGAAGCCTGCCACTCGCGCCCCGCTGCTGTTCCGGCCCGACACCAACCTCCAGAGTCTCCTGGCGCTGAGAAGCAATCTGAGCGGCCAGGGCATCTCCTGCCCCATGTGCTCTGGTGAGCCCCCGGAGCATTGCTTTGCCACACAGCGCCCGTGAGGCCCGTGAAACAAACGAGCGTGTCTGTGCCTTGCAGGCGTGTTCATGGAGAAGCCCCACCCTTTGTACAGCTCCGTCCGCACAGCCTCACTCAAATCGGCTCCTCACGCCCAGAGGTCGACGCGCCCCGCTCCTCTGGACGCACACAACGCAGCCCCGGCGTCCACCGCCGCATGTGAATTAGCTATTACCATTACTACATCACGCGACACCGTATTCCCCAAGTGTGTTCCACCGTAAGCGCTGTTTGTGTTGTTGTAGGCCCGCTGGTGACCGTGTACATCTCCAAGTTGGACCAGGGAGCCTCCTCCACTCTCTACCGTTTCTCCCTTAACGAAAGCGCTCCATCGCCGTGGAAACCACTGAGTCAGGGGCACGCGGAAGTGTCGTCATTCCAGGTCAGACGACAGTTAGTAAACGAGTGCTCCCTGGTGTGCTGTATGGCCAGATGAACATGCCAGTGTTCTGCCTTGTTTTCTGAATAGGCTTACAAACAGCCCTGCAGCAACTACACCTCCAGAATGACCGTGTGTGTTTCCCATTCCTACCGCCCCCATACCAGCTGGATGATCAGCGCCCGCACGTGTGACCCTCACCATGGCTGGCTGTCTGACTTCTCCTTCTACGTGGCCCCGTCTCAGCAGCAGAACAGCAGGTGAGTTATGAGGGAGGGAGGGAGAGAGAGGGAGAGAGTGAGGTAAAGAGGGGGGGAGAGAGAGGGGGAGAAAGAGGGAGACCTTTAACCAAGCCTTTATTGGCACAATTCTCTCTATACAACAAAAACAAAAAAATGTTGTCTCTTGTCAACCTAGAGAGAAGTTACTAGTACATGTTCCCTTATGGTGCAGAGAGCATCTCTCAGACCCCAAATGCTTTTAAAAACTTTGTTTTGAGAAAGAGAGAGAGAGAGAGAACACACTGTCCAGCTGTTTCTCTGGGCGCCCCCAGTAAACAAACACTGCACTGCTCCTCACAGGAGACTGCACTTCGCCCAGCACCGCCTGACGCCTCACTGCAGTCGGGTGTGTGCCCAGCCTCCTGGCTGTGGTGTGGGCACGGGGCCCGACAGCCCCACACAGGGCACCTTCTACACGCCCCTCCACACTGGTGAGTGACAGCCCGTGTCAACATAGTGGAGCGACGTTCAAATCGATGAACAGTTTGCACGCTCAGCGATGGGCTTCAGGTGCAAGTGTCCTGCATTTAAAACGCTGACTTGTGTTTATGTTTAAAGATCCCACGCCAAACATTACAAAGTACCCGTCCAAAACCTTTGGCTTCAACCCCTGCAGCGAGGGGCTGTGCGGGCAGCCTGCCGTGCGTCCTCTGGTTGACACCGGGGCAATGGTCTTTGTGGTGTTTGGAATCCTGGGAGTCAATCGCACCCAGCGCACAGACAACCACGTGATTGGTGATCTGGTGAGAGGCGTCCCGGGTCATAACGTTGAAACACACACACGCATGCAAAAGCATCGCTATATTATATCTACACACAATTCTAAATAGTTGTAAGGTTTTAAGTAACATCCTGGTCGTGTTGATTCATTTGCACAATTCTCTTTATAGGGCACCGTGATTTTGGACCCAGACTTTGATATTTTCCAGGAGATGGGACACCTTTGCAAAATGTGCAAAACCATCAGTGCAAACACACAGCTTGTTAAGCCAGGAGGGGCTCAGTGTCTGCCTTCAGGTGAAGACCCTGCATAGTCACACCATGACTGCATAGTCACACCAATACTACATAGTCACACCATGCCTGCATAGTCACACCGATACTACATAGTCACACCAATACTACATAGTCACACCATGCCTGCATAGTCACGCCATGCCTACATAGTCACACCAATACTACATAGTTACACCAATACTACATAGTCACACCATGCCTGCATAGTCACACCAATACTACATAGTCACACCATGCCTACATAGTCACACCAATACTACATAGTCACACCATGCCTGCATAGTCACACCAATACTACATAGTCACACCATGCCTGCATAGTCACACCAATACTACATAGTCACACCATGCCTGCAGTAAATAATCACACCAGGCCTGCATAGTCACACCATGCCTACAGTAAATAGTCACACCAGGCCTGCATAGTCACATCATGCCTACACAGTCACACCCTATAGAAGGGAGGGCCTCTAACTTGACTCCACTCTCCTCAGGCAACAAGCTGTCTTCTATTCTACCTCTGCTCCATCCCGACTGCCATTCCCTGCCCGAGCCCAACCTCCTGCCGGGGCAGCTGTCTCATGGAGCAGTGGGAATGCGTGAAGGCAGAGTTCGTTGGCTCTCCATGGCCTTTGAGTCTGTAAATATCTTGCCTTGTTAGCACATGTTCATCAAATAGCTGTGTCTTAGTGTCAGGGTTAACGCTGTGTGGACCTTTGCTCACAGACCACGTACAAGGGAAAATCCTCCTTTCAGACCCACTCGGACTTCCTCCAGTGGGAAACCTTCATTCAGGACCAACTCGCTGCACTCCCACAATCCTCTGCTCTGCAGAGAGGTTTCCAAACATGCGAGCACTGGAAGCAGATCTTCATGGAAATCATAGGCAAGTGAAAGTCACTTCAGAGGTTAATGATGGCGGCGTGTGTGTGTGTGTGTGTGTGTGTGTGTGTGTGTGTGTGCGTGTACTGTCTTTAGGAACACCTCTTAGTACTCCTCTTTGCACTGTGTTCAGGTGTGGAGAGCGCCCTCTGGAGTCTACTACTGTCTCTGGCCATCTGCGTGGCAGCTGTTGCTGTGTTTACAGCTCACCCACTTTTGCTGCTGCCGATACTCCTAACCATCCTAGGTAAGCCACTTCTCGCCTCGACAAGCGGTGACGTTTAAGCAAACATATTTACATCAGCGGTAGCTCACGTGGAATAAATAGTGACGAACCCCAAAGCCTGGGTTGGTGTTAACACCGAGGCTGTGGTTTCTCTGCAGGAGTGGTGTGTCTGGTTGTAGCGCTCATGTACTGGCTTGGCTGGGAGATGGGAGCAGTGGAAGCCATTTCCCTGTCTATCCTTGTGGGGTCTTCAGTAGATTACTGTCTGCATTTGGTGGAGGGATACATCCTGGCTGGGGAGACGTTGTCCTCTACAAGTGACTTGGTATGCAAAGTAGTTTTCTTTTTCCTTTTCTTTTTTTTGACAGTTGACATCTGTTAGGCAATAATTGTTGTCGCTCTACAGAGCATCCTTAGAGAATGTTTTGTTTACACAGTATTGTGCTTTACCCTGCCATTGAGTCATTCTCTGGATTTAATTGAAAAGGAATTGCCCCCTGGGCACGTAAATAACAAGTAGAGACTTATTCCATTAATCTCCATGTGTTCTGTTTCCAGGAAGCTGCAGCCAAGAGGCAAAGGCGGGCACTGGAAGCAGTGAAGCATGTTGGGGTTGCCATAGTGTCCAGCGCTGTCACCACGGTCATCTCCACCGTCCCTCTCTTCTTCTGTGTCATTGTGCCTTTCGCCAAGTTTGGCCAGATAGTGGCAATTAACACAGCGGTATCCATCTTGTTCACGCTGACTGTGACTGTGGCCATGTTGGCGTGGATGTCCCCCGCTAACTTTACAAGACCCCCGGGAGCTGTGCTAAAGGCCAGCTTGGCTGTGATGGTGACTACGGTAGTGGGCGCTGTCCTTTGCTGGGCAGGCGGACAGATGGGAGGATTGGCCTGGCATACAGTAATACAGTAAATAGAGATGTCTTTCTACAGCTGATGTCAGGCCACTGCATTGCCTCCTCTTAGCTTATCTAAGAGCTAACGGTATCTGTACAATGATTTTGTACCTTACTGCACACAGATGTCATAAACTGAAGTTGTTATATTGCAAAACACATTACAACGTAACTTTTTACGCTAGTATTGATTACTTGATTGTATTTCTGAGTATTCCAAAACTATTTATCCTCTGGGTCGCTCCTCTACAATACTGTGAAAATGAATGTATGTTATTTATGGTTGTGAATACCCTGTGAATACCCGTTCACTGGTTGAGGATGACAAGTCCTTTGACAAAGTCCCTGTCAGATACTCTCTTCAGCCTGGAGGTGGAGATGATGCACTCTCTAAGATTGTTGGCTAGTTAAGTCACCATATGTTTGTCGATTTCGGTTGGAGGGGTACTGACTGTTCTGTGACCTGTTCCTTGAAATGCTTATAAATGCAGAAATTCTGGCAGAATATCACAATGATACAGTAAGTGTCACTGCCTCACATTTGATCACAGTGATTATTCTTATACAAGGCTTCTTTGTAGATTTTTATGTCCTAATATAAGCGAGGTGTGATATTTCTCGCTGAATGTGTAATATAGGGAAATTGGAAGATGTAATTTCTAAAATATGGATAGTATAACATAGTGTTACAGTTTTACATCTCAGTTGATACCATGCACATTAGGTTCAATGTACTGTAGTGTGTAATGTCAATGTGCTCAAACATTTGTATCTGATCTGCTACACTCGGCTTAGACACACTTCTTATTTCACAAGGTTAGAAATGTCATCTAATACAGTGCCCTGTATGAGATTACAATCTTTCTGACCTGTGCATGTTTGCTCATTATCTACTCTAAACTCTCTTAAAGTCCCCTTTAGAAATGCTTACTCTGAGCAGTGATTTAAGAGACTTGGTTCTTGAGTGCAGGACATCAGATTGCACCACTTGTCAGTTTCTTGGTTGTAGTCACAACATGCCCACCATAGAACTCAATGGCACTTACTGTAACCCTCTCAGCTCTGCCCGCTGCTCTCAGACTTGTAAAGTGCCACTCAATGCCCACTGAAAGGCTCTGGCCTGGCCTTCAGATACAGTGAAGGCCATTTGTCTAATGATGGCTTGAGAGATGGACTAACTCGCGTTGTGTAAGAACAGTACATTTTTGTTGTGTGTTTCTTGTGAATGTCAAATAAAGCCGTGAAGAGTGATCTCTTCAGAAAATTCAACTTGCTATTTTTACTTTTCGTATCTTCCTTGTATTACTAATTTACATGGCACATTCATATTATAGGATACAGTACTGCCCTGTTATTACTGATTGTGCTACATAATGTATGGTGGCCATAATTAATTATTCATAGAAAATATCTGGAAATGAATAACTGCCCTATGCATTAATGTTGCATGTTAGCTACTTGAAGTTACCACTGCCTGCACTGATTCCTAGTTACTGTACTAATACAAATACAGTAATATGTATACAGTCATATACATATTTCTTGCCATTAGCCTAATGAAGGCTGCACACCATTTTTTTTTACTGTTAATCAAATACTGTAGAACAGGGCTATTCAATTCCAGTCCTGGAGGGCCGCTGTGCTGCATGTTTTAGATCTCTCCCTGCTCCAACACACCTGATTCTAATGACTGGGTTGTTATCAGGCTTCAAAATACCAATTCATTAGAATCAGGTGTGTTGGAGCAGGGAAACACCTAAAACATGCAGGGCAGCGGCCCTCCAGGACTGGAATTGAATAGCCCTGCTCTATAGCATTACGTTGGCTACTTGGTTTCAGGTCAATTATTTTTTCACATAATCGTTCCACTGGAATAGGTCCTTGATGTCCGACGAGCTACCAGATTGACAAAGTGCATCCCGTACCTTCAGATACGAGCGCACAGTTTTTTCAACTTTTAACACTGCTCAGTGGTTCTTTCATACTCACGAGTAAGTAGATCGTTCTTGTACGTTGTATCCAGTTTCTCCTGAACACTCTTTTCTGCCCTAATATCCAATAAACATTGCACTTCTGCCATAGACCAAAGCGTTCCATTTGCCTCCAAGCTGTTTGTAATGAAACAACTGTCGCATCGATGACTTCAGTTCCCTCCTCGGGCACATTTGCAATCACACTGCGCCTGAGTCCAACCAAACCGTGCCCTGGCCCACCCATTTCAAGTGGACCAAGGGCCCGGGCACGGTACGGAACAATCACACTAGTGACTAGTCAAACGAACCGGACTTTTGGGTCAAACGAGCTCGGGCTCGTGTGTAGCAGGGTGTTGCGTGCGTTAACTCCTCAGGGAGCCGTGTGTAACATATAACATATCTAAACATATTTATGACATTGAGATGTAGCTCTTTAATGATTCCATGTGCCAAACGTGTGCGAGGCAAAAGCAACTGAAACGATGTGTGCACCAGCCGTTAACCCTCTTGATTGTGTGTTCAGACTGTTGTTTGCCCTCGGGCATGCATGCATCTAGCTGTACTGGCAGGCCAGTGGTACTCTGTGCTTAATGCTGTGCCTTATTCTTGGAAAGGTATATGGCATAATGCTGCAATGCTCAACTTGTGAAGCGCCAGGTTAGCATCACTACACCCAACCCACTATGCTATATGGTTCAGGAGCTTGCAGATGGACAGCTGATGGATGGATGCATTGCTGGATAGATACAATAGATGGATGGACAGATATATGCAGGGATGGATAGATGGAGGAATGTTGGATGGCAGGATGGATGGATGGATGATGGATGGGTAGGTGGGTGACAGGATGGATAATGATGGATGGATGGAGGAATGATGGATGGATGAATAATTTGTATGTGCAGTCTTGAGACGGAAACAATATACCACTGTGCTGTTAGTATAGCAAAAAAAATAATTGAAACTTTTAAAATAACACATACATGAATGGAAGCACACCCTCGGCTATTATTAAAAGCAGCCATGCAACTTTCAGAGTGCTCAACACCACTTTGCTGTCTTCAATGCCAAGCACATAGCAGTAGATTATTTATATTAATTTCCTAGAGCGCTTAACAGTGGCTGCCAATTGCCAGTTTAATTTCTACCTTCTCTGCACCTCTCTCTCTCCCTCCCTCCCTCCAGTGTGTGGGATAAAGCCAGCAATAATGTTTGCATACTAAACCCTGATTAGTTTGCTGGAGAAGTTGGCAATTTCAAGCCACACCTGAATTTAGGATTGTGGGCGCACACACACACACACACATACGCGCACACACGCACACGAACACTTTATCTGTGCCATATGTTTTTGGGGGGTGCAGGTGAGTTTTATTTCGGGGCATGCTGCTTTTGGTTCCTTCTACAGGATTAATTGTGTTTGTCTGTATTGCGCCTGAATCTAAATGTGCGTGTGCCAGCGGTACGCACATGATTTCCCATGATGCAAAGTGTTCACCAAGTGTTCTCTCTCTTACAGTACTGCTTATGTTCCAGCACAACCTTTTCAGCTGTACCCCTGACCTCATGGAGTCAGTGTGACCCCACATTTGTTCAAATAAACTGGATAATAGATCCCATTACTTCTTGATCTAACTGGACAGTGAATAGATTTTCTTGCCTCCTAATTAAATGAAAATGTGACAGTGTCGTTGTGTGAAGGCAGAAATCATCTCACACACTGCATTTACGATTGCTACATGCATTTCTTTTGACATAAAGTTTTACAGTAAGAAACATTATAGTCATGCTAATCAAGTTTACACACATTCCGCCTGACAACTACCTGCTCCAAAATATGCCCCCGGCTGGAAATGACTGTTCTATACTGTGTGACTGGCAACCCTCCAGCCAACAGTTAGACGTTGCCACGGGAACTACGGAAACCGGCCGTCAATCCAGCCAAAAATAAGCCGGGCTGTGAAAAAAAAATAAAAAATAAAGCTGCTTTTTAAATACTTGGATCAGGAGACGTGTGTGCACACTCATGTGCACACACAAGCACACACACACACACACGCATACGCGCACACACGTACGCACACTCAGTGAGTGTCAGAAGCAGAGCATAGCTCAGCAGAGCAGTATTGAATCTCTTCCTCATCTCGATCCAAAATGAAGGGTGTTGAAGTTGGGTGAGAGACACAGAGAGAGAGAGAGAGAGAAAGAGAGATACAGAGAGAAAGAGAGAGAGACATAGTGAGAGAGAGAGAGAGAGAAAGAGAGATACAGAGAGAGAGAGAGAGACCCTAAAACATAGGGAAGAACAGGCCTAATGAGTACACACACTCAGAGGGTCTTCTCAGTTGCTGTGACAACACACGGCTCGTCGCTTCAAGCCTAATGAAGGCACACACACACACACGCACACACAAACACAGAGCACAATAACAGTAGCCTGCATCCCGCAAGCTACTGTCATATGCACGTGTTTACAGCTACCACAGACCCACATGGTGTGTGTGCGTGCAAGTGTGTGCACGTGCGTGTGTGAGCGTGATGAAGACGGGGCGGCTGTTTCAAGAATCAGAGTGAAGCATGCTGGGAAACAATAATGTAGACAATGTGAGGGGTGACAAGTCATTGAAAGCGGTGCTTGTGTGTGTGTGTGTACGCCACTACGTGTGTGTGTCACTGTGCGTGTAAGCGGTCTCATTTTATGGACACCCGAATAAATGTGTCACCTGCTGCACAAAATTAACTGTGGCATAGTATGCTGTCCGCCCCAGCGTTAGTTTCGTTCCAGCCCATTTTTTCCCCGTGTTCCGTGTTCCCCCAGCCATGTTTTGCTTGTGTCCATGTTCCTGCCCCGGCTCAGTTGTCCTACTAGTTTCACCTGCACCGTGTTGTCTTACGTCAGACCCCTTGTAGTTTGTGCCTTCCTGCCTGTGCTCTCCGGCAATAAAAAAGCTGAAACCTGCCTATATGTGTCGTGCGTTTTGGTCCTGCTTGACGTGGCAAACTGCTTATTAGCTGTTCATATTGATTTCAGTTTTCTCCATCATATTGGCAATCAGAGGCGTTTCTTCCAAATCCATTGTGCATAAAGCTTTGGAATACAGTATGTTTGTATTAAATGTATCTTCTCTTTTACAGTACTTTTGGGATCGGTAGCTCCCATGATTTGGACACTGGAGTGAAGATCGGGGCAGAGCTGGCTACTGATCACCATCTGGTGGTGAGTTTAACAGGGCAGACCTGGTAAGCCCAAACAAGTAGTGTGGGTGAACTGGGAATGTCTGGAGGAGGCCCCTGCCCATGAGTTCTTCAACTCACACCTCAGGTGGAGCTTCACTAGCATCCCTGTGGAGGTTGGGGACATTGGACCTGGGTGGGAAATGTTCAAAGCTTCCATTGCTGATGCTGCGGCAGAGTGCTGTGGTCTCAGGGTCATAGGTGCCTCAAGGGGCGGTCAACCCTCAAACACCATGGTGGACACCGGTGGCCTTTCGGGATATGTTGTCCCGGAAGACTCCGGAGGCGGTTGCAAGGTACCGACGGGCCCAAAGGGCTGCAGCATCTGCCATAGCAGAAGCAAAGCAGCGGGTGTGGGAGAGCTTCGGAGAAGCCATGGAGAAAGACTTTCGGTCGGCACCAAAGTGTTTCTGGAAAACTGTCCGCCACCTCAGGAGGAGGAAGCGGGGAACCATCCAAGCTGTATACAGTAAGGATGGGATGTTGTTCACCTCAACTGAGGATGTAGTCGGTGGAAGGAACACTATGAGGAACTCCTGATTCTGACTGACACGCTCTCTGTGATAGAGGCAGAGCTGGAGGCTGATGGGGGATCATCATTAATTTCCCTGGGGGAGATCACTGAGGTAGTCAAACAACTCCACAGTGGCAAAGAACGGGGAATGATGAGAGCCGTCCAGAAATGCTAAAAGCTTTGGATCTGAAGGGGATGTCTTGGATGACATGCCTCTTCAACATCGCATGGAAATCGGGGACAGTGCCACAGGAGTGGCAGACTGGGGTGGTGGTACCCCTCTTAAAAAAGAGGGACCAGAGACTGTGTGCCAATTACAGGGGTATCACACTACTCAGCCTCCCTGGTAAAGTCTACTCAAAGGTGCTTGAGAGGGGAATTCGGCCGATTGTCGAAGCTCAGATTGAAGAACAACAATGCGTCCTGGTATAAATACCGTATATACTTTGTGCTGTACTGTACACTGTAATATTATACTATATTATATTGCTACTTTTTGTGAACTGCCTCAGTCCTTTTAAACTTAGTGACATTACCCTCTAGATGAGTTAGTCCACATCCTACATCCATTGTTGTACAATAGGTCACAGCTGCATGAAACAGCATCTGTCTGGGTGTGTGTGCGTGCGTGCGTGCGTGCGTGCGGGCGTTTGCAGGAAGTGTGTACTCGCTGAAGGCTTATAGATGACATTCTTGATAAAAAGGATGAGACTTGCTCGTGTGTGTGTGCGCGTGTGTTTGTGCAAACAGAAAGGTTCACCACCCACACGCACACACACACACAGTGCTCTTTAGAGAGGTAGGGCAGTAAAACAGATGTCAGCGAGATTGGAAGGGCGCCTTGTCCTTGTACATTCACACTGTCCTCAGGCTAACTGGACACACACACACACGCACACACTCTGTTTAACATTAAGCAGAGGGTTGGCACGGGAGCAGCACGAGTAAGCCTCATACAACAACAACAACATGCACTGTGTGAATGTTGAATAGCAGCTGTGACCAGGTTACCAGGCGACCAGGGGATCAGGTTATCAAGTGGATGTCTTCTCTAGTACTGTAAACACATTTTGAATCGAGTGCACAGCTCTTCCCTGTCACATCCTGCAGTCATACGATGAGACCTGTAGTGATATGATCCAGTTACTAATTATGTGTGTGTAGTCAACGTTATTTTTGGTCATGTAAATATTATAAAAACATTTGTTTTTAAAGGCCCATCTGCTGTTTGATTTATTACTGTAATAAACTGACCTGAATAATGTTTGGCCTGTAATTAATATTAGGGAAAAAATACAACATACCATGTTTTTATACAGAAGGACAATAGGAAATACGCAAATCAATTGTTGATTTATTGCCATATTGCCGGACAAATGTGACTTTTACCTTCCTCAGAAGATTGCAGATTCTTTCGATATTCCTCAGTCTCTCCCTCTACAAAGAGTACAAAGAAAGACAAGCAGTTCACTTACTCTGATTGACAGATCAAAATAACATTCGATGAGTCAGTCTGTTCTGATGCTGCCGATCAAAAGGAAAGGATAGAACTATCCCTCTGTCAACCCAAAAAAATACAAATCTTTGAATCTGAGTGGAAACTTTGGACTGAAGTTGGATACAGTTTCATATGGGTCAAAGACATTCAAGATGTAGCGTTCAAGATGTCATTTATCAGTTTCACGTAGGTGTTATTCATTTAAAGTTAAATATTGGCTTTTTAAATGCAGAATTCAAGCCCCATTTGTTTTCTGTACGAGCTAAACTCAACTCTGCCCCTTGTGTCCAGAATTGTAAGCAATTAAAAAACCCAATAGCAAAGTGCTTTCATACTGCATTATTAGTTTGTTGGGTATTGTGATCTTTGTATTAGATATTGTCTTTGTTCTCATCTGTTTCTACATCATTTTAAACAACAATATTCCTGTATGTAATGTTTTAGCAGGGGCCCCATAAGATTGGTGACTTCAATAATAAAATTCATATTTGTAAATTGAAAAGAATAAAAATAATAATAATAATAATTATTATTATAATAATTATAATTATATAATTATAATACATTAGAAAAGTATTATGATAAATAAATAAATAAGGGTCCTATTTGGTAGACCATGTACACAGCACATACACACACGCAAGCACGCACGCACATACACACACTTTTAAAAATGCAATACGGTACAGATGCATACTTATTTTACTCAATAGTCAAAGCTATGTGCTAATGATCTCCTCCATTCCAACTGTATAGTTTCAGTTCCTGTTTGCACAGCCTGCTTCATCTGCTGTATTCATGGGTAGGGTTGAGGACATGCAAACATATTCCAGTCTCGGAACTGTGTGAGTGTGTCAGTATGTGTGCGTTGGTGTATGCGTGTGTATGTGTGTGTGCGTGTGTTCGCGTGTGTGTGTATGTGTGTGTGTGTTTGAACTGTCTGCTCAAAACTTCTCATTAACAGGCAATTAGGCTGGTGCCTCTGTGAAATGTTAAATGCTCAGCCAGAATTTGCCTGACAAGTAAAAAGTGTCTCAGACCTATAAACAAGAATTACGCAAGCCAATGAGTTGAGTGTTTTCCTCTCTCCAGTAGTTAATTTACCTTCACTTAACCAGGCAGGCCAATTATGGTGGAGAATATCTGATTTACAGTAAGTGGTTTTAGTAAGCATGATTGGACAATGAACCTACAAGATAAAAGTGGAAGAGCAGTGGTGTTTGTAATGATGACTGCAATGTTTATTTCTTTCTTTGCCAACAGTTTTGAGTGTTAAAATGCTGCAAAATGCACTGTAGTAAAATGACACGGAGCGTGCAGACAAAGAGGAATGGAGAGTAATTATAGGGTGTGAAGACATTGTGTACACACACACACAATGTGTGGCACGTACAACCAGCGATCTACAGTATAGCAGCAGGCTAACAGAGGTTTACATGTGGCTGGAAAGCGGTTACAGTAATAGGTTTTGAAGGGATCCATTGCCACTAACTTTCCCTGAGGGCAAATGCCAGACTTTGGGGCTAAGGTTCAATTTGGTTATGCCATCATACTTTCTGCTACTGTAATTGTGGCTGTATGAAATACAGGATTCATGATGGCTGATGGATACGTCCAACTGCAAGACAATAGCACAACACAGCAAATACAACTTAAAACAAATAAATACTAATTACATTCAGCACACCACAAGAGTTGTGAACACAAACACACACAATATATATATATATATATATATATATGTGTACACTTGCAAAAAAGTGTATATGATATTTGTGCATGAGTGAGTGAGGTGCAGTAATAAAATACTGTATATTGACTATGTGTATATTGACTATATATATATATATATATATATATATATATATATATATATATAGAGAGAGAGA
>JAODUH010020763.1:0-25496 GCA_027564835.1 Typhlichthys subterraneus
CCCAAGGGAGGCGCCCAGGAGGCATCCTTACTAGATGCCCGTACCACCTCAACTGGCTCCTTTCGACGCAAAGGAGCTTATTCTAATGGTAAGAAAACATATAAATAAATATGTCAACAATCATTACATTGATTACATATAGATAGCTTCCTTGACATTAATGAAACTGTAGCCTGTAGGCTAATCAGGATACCAATCTAAAAGCTGCTTACGCAGTTTCAATGATGTACGGCGCCACTAGGGGGAGTAGTGGTTGTTTCCGCCTGCAACATTAGCCAGTTGCTATTTAGTTGAGGATGCACAGGAGGTACGTTTCGTTTGACTTGTAAAAAATGTTAAGCATGTCAGTATGTTTACGTATATATTTACCCTACGTTAACGGAAGGCCGTGGCGCATTTACAAACCTTTTTTGTGAGTAAATGTTATTTGGATGGCAGAAAATGAATCCACATCATACTCACGTTCCATTGTCTTGTGTTGTAAACAAAGTGGATAGCATTGCTAGCTAGCGTCAGCAGTGGTCAAGTGGCTGAATCGGGTGAATGGACATTGTTCGTGCTGCATGTTTGCTTTCATCTCATATTAGAAAATAGCATCGTTGACACGCTAATGTAGAAACTGTTGGTTTGTATAGAAGACTATCGCCTTATTATAAGGGTCTGTATAAGAAAAAGCAGCACATTTGGTAGGAGTGTGGTAACGGTGCATTTATTTTGGCCTTTGAGGATAGCGGTTATACTGTAGCTATCAGCTTGCGTACCTCTTGGTTACGCGATAAAAACACGCCCATGCATGCTACACATTATCGACTAGATGTGAAAGTAAAGAAATAGCTATTGTTGAGTGCTGTTAGGTACCGTAGTATCTTGTTGATTGAAATATTAAAATAGCTCTTGGATGTTGGATACACGGATGCCCGTGCTTGTGTTGTTTACATTCTAATATTAGGCTATTATTCTCAGTTGCTGGTAGTAGTCATGTAACTATAGCTAGGTAGTTAATATGTTAGCATTTCTGTTTTTCATTGGATGTGAATCGAGTGATGTTGCAGAAACAGAATACCACAATAATATTTATAATTATATAATAGCCCGTGTTGGTGTTCTTTCAACCGCCAACCATTTTTTGTGTGACGCAGACGCTCTAGCTAATAAATCTGCCTCACCAACAGGACAAGAAAGAAGTCTTGAGCGGCCGCAGTCTGTGTGTGCGGCTGCGTGTTGTTGTGGTTGTGTGCATGCAACTATAAAGCCCTGGGCTGATGGAGAAGAGAGAAAGGAAGCCAGGCTATTTCGCCAGGTAGGTGACCGTATGCGTGCATGCTGTGACTGTTATAGATTGGTGTGAAACAGCATTGCTTTTGTGCAGTGTGCTTTTGTGCAAACAGTGTGGAGTGATGGTTGAACCACAAATATTGTATTATTTGTTAGTTATTGCCTATATCAAGATATTGCTATATAAATTACATTAAAAAATCAATTAAACAATCCCAGGTTGTGTGAGTGTGTCTCGTCTTCTTTGAAGTGACATGTGGAGTTACCATGGGAGTCACCAATCAGAATTTCATTTGGATAGGGCGGGAAGACCAGATGCTCCTTGAAGGTGTAACCTGACTAAAGTTGTCATAGCAACAAGGGCAAGTTAGATTGTTTGCTAGCTACGTTAGCTTCCCAGCTAGCATAGTCAAAATAAGATAGCTATAGTAATTGAAATAGTTATATGGCTACTGTACACCACGAGCTTCTTCAGATAAGAAATGTTAGTTGGATCTTCTGATAAGTTTATTTAATTTTTTTATTTTTCATAGTACCTACTATAAATGGTGACATATCATCTCCATAAATACATTTTGTCTCTAGATTACTAGGTGTACTGGTAAGAGTATATGTTTTGCATGTTCACATATTTTCATATCACACATTTTCTGCTTTTCTTCTAAGTGATTATGGTAGGTCTAGTGGTTACAGTACAGTAGGCTAGGAATACTATACGATTAATTCAAAACTACACTCCTGTAAAACTCCCATCAGAACCGTTCTTGTGATTTAATTTAACAGCACTTAATGCAAATTTATGAAATTATGAAAATAGCTTTGTAAATTATGACCATACATGATTGGAAAAGTATTGCATTAACTGCGCCACCGTTATAGGCTATAATATAATTATTCATCCCACTGCCACCACAGTGCGGCAGTGGGATGAATAATTATATTATAAGATCTACTACTTGTATCTTATAATACTAATACACTACTTGTATCTTATAATAATTATATTATAAGATACAAGTAGTGGCCTCCACAATATATTTGTGGAGGCCACTACAAAAAGTAATAATTTTCATTATCCATTATTTTATACAGTATTGTTATGTTCTCCTATTACCTCCTGCCCTGTCTCCTTCATTTACATACGGACTGTATGTCTTATATGTCGGTATATGTTGATCTGTTTCTGTTGTGTTATACCTTCCTTACACAGCCACTCGTACAATAAGGGAGTCAGAAGTCATGCATTAAGCCAGACAACACGTGTCATGTGAGATGGTGTCGACTTTCAAATTAGGTTTGGCTATTGGCATGAAACGTGATAGGGTGGAATGATGTGCAATAGCTGCATGTGGGTTAAAAACCTGCAGTACTGGGACATTTTCTTTTCTCTGCTTTCTCTTCTGATGCAGCCAAATGTTTTGGTTGTCAATTAACGTTGACCCTAAGATATTATAATAGATGCTGTGGTAGTGATATTATAATAGATGATGTGGTAGTAATAGAAATTGTGTGTGTGCGTGTGTGTGTGTGTGTGTGTGTTATATAGCAAGGTTGCAGCTCAAAGTGCTTTACAGTTGATAAAAAAAAAAGAAAATGGATGAAATGGTAAAATGACAATAAAAACAATAATACAAAAAGGGAATAATAGACAGGATATCAACAATATAGTACATAATAGATGCTATTTAATTATTCACTGGCGGCAGATTTCCCTTATCCCTTGAACAATAACAATGTGATTTCTAACAGAGAACAAACAAATGTGATGCAAATCTTTTATACGTCACCAAAACAATTTCAAATGTGATTGCACACAGATAACTACTAAATTTGAGACCATACTTTTATTCCTCACAGATTTTAATACCAAGACAATTACAAACATGATAAAATAAGGATTACTGCTCATGAAGATCAAACAAATGTGAGGCAAATCTTTAATTCCTGACCAAAACGCCTGTAGGTTTTTCCAAACAAATGTGAGGTAGGCTACTAAGGTTATTCCTCACCAAACACATTTTGGGGGGAAAAGGTTTGCCAGCCAGCAGGAATAGGTACCCAAACCTTCTGATGATTGAAATATGTTAGATATTGAATTATTTAAGAACATACAATAGAAATATAATTTATTATAAATATTACATAAAACAAATTAAGAATAAAAAAATGTTTAGTTGCAGTCCTGCAGTGCAAGAGTGCACATTTTGTTGAAGGCTATTTTGTATTGACGTTTAGGGAGCTGGCTTTTCTGATATCTACTATGGGTATGTGTTCTAAGCTTTCCAGCATAGTTAATAAATTCTGGGTCTCCAATTTTCTTTTTGCTCTCGTTGGGAGCCTTCAATTAACACATTTCAGATGACTACAGTGCTCTAAATGGCACATAGGGCACAAATGATTTAGTAATCTTGGTCCTAACCCATTTTGGACCTTGTAAGTAGGAGGAGGACCTTAAAATCAATTTAAAACGTTGCTGGTAGCCAGTGCACAGTAGCTAATACAGGAGTAATGTGTTCGCCCCTCTTTGTTTTAGTTAAAAGCTGAGCTGCAGAGTTTTGAATGAGCCCTATAAGTCTAGTTGAAATACCTTTTGACATGCCTACACTAAGCAGTACATTTAGGCTTACAATATACTGGGACCTCATTTATCCCATGGTGGCTTTATATAGCCAGTGCCCTGCTATACATTCATGTTTATTACATATGGTGTCTTTAAACTTTCATATGGGCGGAAAGATAAGACGGCTGAATATAAAGGAACTATTGCTTGGTGTGAACATCGGGGTAAATTGCTGGCCATGTGCTGTTGTGTACATGAAGTCTGTATTTGTGTTTGCAGAGTTTGGGTGGGTTTTACCTTTTGAAGTATACTACTAAATGTCTGTTTTAGTATAATGTATTACTTTGTATGTCATGTATTTTCCCCAATCAAATTATGCCAACCAACCAATACCAGTACCTGTATGCCAGTACCTAATATGCCATTATTTTAAGTATGGAATAACATTTTTGTCTGTTTTCTTGTTGATATAGTCAATAAGTTAACATGCAGGAGGAAAAACAACCCTTACACCAGCTTGACTATGCTCAGCTACCCCCCCCCCCCCCCTTCCCCTCCACCATACATGCAGTACCTCCCTCCATTCTATTTGCAACTGTACAGCATAGTGCAAAGTTCATTTAGTTCTACAACGAAATGGCAATGAATTGGCCTGTTGTTCAGTGTGGGGACATTTTGTTTTGTATTGCTCCAATAATTGCTTTTTTATTCTTTTATTATTATTATTATTATTATTATTGTGTGTGTGTGTTTTTTTTATTTTATTTGTATAGCTACTGAGGGGGGGGGGGGGGTTATAACACAAACAAACAGCATCATGCTGTGGAGCTGGACTATCTGCAGCCTTATCGACCCATTACTGCTGTTCCATTAGGGCGCTAATACTCGCTCACCTAGCCTATTTATTCTGAATAATTCCTTTTTGCCTCTGTCAGCACTGCCTGGTTGAAAGCAAAGACTCACAGTATTAATATACAGGTTTTGTTCTGACCCAAAGAGTGAATGCCCAATACCTATATTCAGCATGAACTTACAACTATACTATTCTGTGCCACCATTTCATGATTCTGCGACACCACAAACGCACGCATGCACTCACTCACTCTAGGTCTTTATGTCAATTAAAACATTTCACTTAATCAGTTATTTAATCTGGAATACAGCTGAAAGCATGATGTGGTAGTACATGTTTTCTTTCTTTAAATTCTGACATGAGTGTGGAAAGTGATTTGATCCCAGATAGGTTGACGGTCATGTCTTGTCTTCTTTGGCCCTTAAACATCCCTCATGCATTCACTCCTTACATGTCGACAGGCTGAAGAGACGGAGGCAACTCAAGCAGAACCCATCACAGAAGAACGCGAATGAGCAGAGCCCAGCCAATTCCACAGTGAAGTCATCCATCATTTCCCGTACAGACACCCTCGATGCCACACACCCCAAAGACAAGTCCCTACCAAAGCCATCTGCAGCCACAGGTGTGCTTCCTAAACACCATCCTCCATACATATAAAAACGTGTTGCATAAAAATGCATGCAGGCATGCACACATGTAAAAGGTAGTCAGTGATTGTAAGCTAATACGCTTTTTGGCAAATTTAGTGGATGTCTTCTCACTGTCCGCTAGCTGCCTGTTTTTGTGCGGGCGTTGATAATATAATCTGGTGTTTCTACACAGCCTTATTTGTGTTACGCTGTATGTAACTTGTGATTCTCTTGTTGTTTATGTATTGCTATGTCTGATCTATGGCATTGTCTATTGCTAGAAGTGGTACAAGGTTTGTTACACTGGTACAAGTTATGACCAGGGCTAGATTTTGGCTACATCTTAACTGGAGTTGTGTTCACATGCAGTTCAGACAAACCCCATGTTGACAGTGGAAAATGGACTCCTGTCACCAGTTTGTTGGCTCGGCCAGCTGTGTAAACTATGCATTATGTGTTTTAATAAGAGCACACCATGTTTACCAGTAGCCCATTTAAAAGAGAGAGAGAGAGAGAGAGAGAGAGAGAGACCCGCTAATAAGCAACGGGTAATGCCAGCACTCCAAAACATGAAAACTTACTGTATGCTATTTATTAAATACAGTTAAATTACATAGTGTTTAAACAAAATGTATCTCTTTCTGTCCGCAATGGAGAGTGCCATAACGAGAAGTAGTTATGGTACTCTCACTAAACCCCATGCTGAGCTTATTGTGTAACATTGAGGTTGTACCCATAGAACTATATGGTTGTGTAACCATAGTTCTATGGTTAAAATCACTACGTGGCGAATTATGACACGCACTAAACCCCTTTAGTGTTTTTTATTTTTTTATTTTAGAAGGAAGGATTTAAGCAGTGTAGCACTAATGGCTTCTGTGTTCTTGGCAAGAAGAAAATGCTGACTGCGGTACTTTGCCACTAAGATCAAATTGTCTGTGATGACTGCCTCAGAGAGGAAGGGTGTACTAGATAATGACAGAGCCTGTGCATCCTCCGCTTGTTCAGACGTTTCAACCACTGAGCTTGTGCAATCCTCAACTGGATTGCATGTATAACGTCAAAGTCCAACAGTTTTTAATAGGTTTTTATTTTTTATGGGCTTTCTAGACATGTATGTTCTAGTAATGTATCTATGTGAGAGTTTGAGAAAGCATGTGCAAGAGAGGTTAGTTAGAAGACACTTTTACGCCACCTTGGGAAGTGCTCATTGTTTTTGCATGAATGCAAATATTTCTTTATGGGCTGTCACTAGGTGACTCTCTGGAGCCACTCTACACGCTGCTGAATATGTTTTTAACGTTCTCAGATGACGGTTGCAAAATGAAAAGTCACGCCAAGAGGGAGAAGAGGAAGCCTCCAGGAACCAAGGAATTCATAGTGAGTAACTCAGCCCTAACTGCCTGCTAACTCTATGCATTTTCCCCATATGAACTGTAGAACATTATACTACTATGAAACGTCTAGTCATACATGACAGCCATGTGTTTCCTGGTACAGGTTGGCCCCACTGATACCCTCAGCAGCATTGCGCTTAAGTTCAACATCACCCCAAACAAAATGGTTCAGCTCAATAAGCTCTTTTGCCACAGCGTCTACCCCGGTCAGGTAAGAGCGCACGGTAAACACCTAAACACCGTAGCTTCACTTAGCGCTCGCCTGCCCTTCTGACTGGTCATGCTTGTCCATCCCCATTGCAGAAGCTGTTTGTACCAGATGTAAGTCAGGCAGAGTTGGAGGAGACTTTTGTAAGTAATGAACCATTTGTGCCTTTACATGTGTTTTTCAGTTACATTTATATGTCTATAATTGTATAGTCATATAATCTAAGTGTGTTTCTTACTGGGTGGAATTTGACTAGTCAAGTAAAGATACTGTAACTTTGGTTATTATTTACTTGAGAAACAATGCTTTGACTATGAAAAGCAATTCACCTTAGCAGGCTACTTGACCGCAAGGTTCAATAAACGCACTTTACAGTCCAATAATGTTCTTCAGAATGATGTTCCAAGAAGCAAGTCAGCAAAACCTGTCCGGCGTGAACTGTCTCCGGGCTCGGAGGACGAAAGCCTGGCAACCGTTAAGTTCATCAAGATGAGCTGCAAATATTTCACAGACGGCATGGTTTGTTAAATACTAAAAGAATTAAGACACGAATGTCTGTGATATTGACAAAACCCATGGCGGGATGTGACGCCCCTGCCCATGTTGTTTTGTCGTCTGGCAGGGAGTGGTGGGGGGCGTGTTGATCGTGACCCCCAACAACATCATGTTCGACCCCCACAAGTCTGACCCCCTGGTGATCGAGCATGGCTGTGAGGAATACGGCCTGATATGCCCCATGCAGGAGTTGGTCTCCGTCGCGCTTTATGACGACGTTTCTCGCATGAAGCTCAAGGACGCTCTGCCGTCGTAAGATTCCCTCGACCGCCTCGCCCTCCGCGTTTCCCTTGTTTTCCTTCCTTCCCACATGTCCCCTTTTTAGCTTCTTCTTACTTAATCCAGTCTCTTCTGCTGTCACTTGGGTCTCGAAAACACTGCCGTCAAGCTCTGTAGTCTCTGCTTATCTCGTGTGCTGTCATTTCCTGTTGTTGTGACATCTCCTGGATTTCCACTCATTTTAGCTGGCTTTTATCGCCAATGGTGTCTAAACATGCCTTTTTACATCTTAATTTAGTTTCCAATCATTGTTTTTTTTTTTCTTTATTCAAAATGCGTTATTTATATATTGGTTAAACATCTAATTTTTTATTATTTATTATTTTTTCCCAGCGTTTGTTTTTCTTTGTTCATATTTTGTCACCCCTCCTTCCTTCCCAACCCCCACACTCCCCCATCTCCACTGTGTGCGGATGTGTGATGTCCTGTGACCTCAGAGACCTACCCCAGGATCTGTGTCCTGTATACAGGCCCGGTGAGTGGGAGCAGCTGCCCTCAGAGCATGACCTGAACCCCTTCAGCCGCTACGAGGCCATAGCGGCCAAGCGGCCCATAATCTTGGACGACATCGACTCTGCCCTGTCTGAAACCGGTAAGATGTCTGCACTGTTATAACCCTGCCAAAATCCCGCTTCAGACACGGGTTAGGGTGCAAGCGAAGTAGGATGCCGCTCAAACTGTTGTGTAGTCGCAGGAAAATGCACTGTTGCTGTCGATTGCACAAAAACAGGGTTGAAATGCTCTTGTGAGCTGTAGCCATAAAGATCTATTTTCCTGTGTGTTTACACTGGTGATCCAAGATGGTGGGTGTGGAGAAGATGTCATTAAAGGTATAGTCAGCTATTGCAAGCTAATTGTAAGCTAATACACTTTTTGTCAAATTCACCAAATATCTCCTCGCATTTCGCTAGCTTACCGTTCTCTGTTCATGTTGAAAAAATAACCCAGTGCTCTGTAAATGGCAACATAAACAACGTGGATGACACTGCTCACATCAACAAAGCCTAAGACTAAACTTCGTTCACATTGCTTTTCTGTGTGGAACGGCGCCGCGGAGGGATTTTGATTTGAGCTCGAAGTTAGCAAGAGTGTGACAGACTAACCCTCACTTTAATTAGCTTGCTTTTATGTATTCAGTTACAAAATGAATAAGGTTCCTACACAACAACATAGAACATGTCCATAATTTGTAGTGAATCCGGGCCTTGCATACATTACATTCATATTGACTATCTATATCTAGCTATTCATAATTCAATAAACCTTTCAGCAACAACCTGTGACCAGGTTGTTGGTTCAGTGTAAACAAAAAGAGGAAATGGTTATAAAGGAAGGCTACCCATCTAAAATATAACTAGCCTACCAGTTAATGCACTGCCACTATGGCAAAATGAATTGTTTCTCTAGATTTTTCAATGGCTGCCACGGTGATGTACACAATTTACAGGTCTAATAGAATTTAGGTCTGATGGCACGAGACCAGACATTGCATTGCTGTGTCTTTGCCAGGCATTCGGTGAATTAGTGTTCTGTATTTTACAATATGTTCAGGTCAGGTTTATTCATATAGGCCATATTCACATTACGTACGCCCCTTTTTAACTTATTATCCAGTGCGGCAAAAGAAAACAAATAGTTTGAAGTTCCAGCCCTTTGTAATGTAATGCTCACTTAACTTCCAAACGGCAGGGTGCACAGCGGAGGAGAATACAGAGAAATCTCCATCGGACGAGGGCTTTACAGAGCTGGAGAGCTCCGTCATAGGGAGCACAGAAGATCCAGACCGGACGCCGTCCAAACACAACATCAGTGGAGATCAGATGGAGCTTCTGGTGCCTAGTTACAGAGAAGAGATAGAGTCCCATTCCTATCCCAAGTCCCCGCTGTGTCAAACAAAAGGAAACGTGGACGATGATGAGGAGGATGAGGGCGTGGCTCAGAACAGCTCTGTTGATGAAGGAGAATCCATGCAGTCTTTCTCTGAGACTGACAAACACGGAGGTGGACGCACTAAGCCTACAAGCCTGGAGGTGACGGAAACCAAAGATGTGAAGCCTTCTCAAGGGACCCAAGAGTTGGTGAACGGCACACGTGAGCCGCCTGTGGACCAAAGCAGGCGGCTCAGCCTAAAGGCCGCAGCAGAGGAAGTGACAAATGTCGCAACAGAAGAGGCTGGCCTCAGCGAGGAAGCTAGGAGGAAGATGAACTACGAGGAGGAGGTGAAATCCTGGCTTCTGAAGAGAATGCAGGCACCTATTGAAGGTGAACATGTTTGTGTTATTTACTGTGCTTACTATGTCAGTGATGGGCAGTAACTAGTTGCTGTAATATTATTACTTTTTTCAGTAACTAGTAGTGTAAGTAATTACTATTTTCAAAATGGTAATAATAATACAATTACTAA
Organism: Typhlichthys subterraneus; assembly: GCA_027564835.1. Lineage (NCBI taxonomy): Eukaryota > Metazoa > Chordata > Actinopteri > Percopsiformes > Amblyopsidae > Typhlichthys > Typhlichthys subterraneus. Next base: position 10,164 of record JAODUH010020763.1, read on the forward strand.
TCCAAGTATTACTGCGTTACAAGAACAATATTTCTGGTCCTAGCAAATTTACGGTAGACTAATTGAACCGATCTGTCCATTCATCTGGTTTGAGAGGCTGCAATGTTTTCACTGTGGCTGAATGTTGACTACTAAGGTTAATTATTGTTCCAATAAAGAGGATTCACTTCTAAAGTGAGCTGGCTACACATTTTTCTGAAGGGGCGAGGCAGGGTATTGTGAAAGTAATGTAGTAATATGAGTTAAGTAACAAAGTACTTTTAATACCCAGTAATATTACTTTTTGAAGGAGTAATAAATAACTAGGAACGTATTACAATTCCTGAGTAACTTGCCCAACACGGGTTGTCTCGTGAATCTTGACTAAGCCTTTGCTTCCATGTTTCCATAGATATGCTTCTGTCTTCAGAGGAGAAGAGTAAGAACCCACCCATGTTCCTATGCTTCAAAATGGGAAAGCCAATGAGAAAGTCGTTTGCCACCGGGACGAACACTAGCCCCGCCCGCTCTTTTGGCAGTCGTGGAAAGCAGCCAGAATACTGGTTCGCTGTGCCACAGGAAAGGTACGAAACCATAACATGCATGCATGAATGCATAACACGCATGTATTACACACGCCCTCTGCTTTCTGTGGCTCTGACTGTGGTTACACTGGAATCTTCTGGAACACAACCAATAAGATGTGTTGAAAGGAAGCACCCAAAACATATCGGTAGCTGATCTGAAAGTCAATATTTGCACATCACCAGTATGTCCACCAGTCATTCAGCTACCCTCTGTGTTCCAGAGTGGACCACCTCTATGCGTTCTTCGTCCAGTGGTCTCCGGACGTGTATGGGAAGGAAGCGCGTGAGCAAGGTTTCGTGGTGGTGGAGAAAGATGAGCTGGACGTCATTGACGACTTCTTCAGTGACCCTGCATCTTGCAGCTGGGAGGTGGGTTCTTTAGAAATTAGCCACAGTGTGAGAGGTCTAATATCATTACGCATGTTCATTAAGTACATTTATTTATATAGCAGATATAAAATGCCAACATGACTTGTTTACAAAAGATAAGCAAAACAGAAAAATAAACAATGAAGATAAATGCGTTAACAAAAACAGAAATTAGGAAACAAAAATAATTAATATGGTCCATTAAATAAAAAAAAAATAACACAAATAATAAACAAATATATTCTCTACAAATACAAATGTTTCAAAGCTAACCAAACGCCTGTCTAAAAAAACGTTTTCAGTTGTTTAATAAAGTTATCAGTGGATTCTATAGAGCGTACTGATAAGGGACAGGCTTAGAAAGCACGGTCACACTGCATTTTGACATGAGCGCGAGGGACAGTTAGAAGAATTTAGTCTGATGACCTAAGTTCTTGTTTTGTTGTGTGGGGATGAAGACGATTGGTGATCTACTGTGGTAGCAGAATAGTGCAAAATGTGTTTTCTTTTTGGGGCAGGGGGGAGGCCAGGGTGATATTCATATGAACAGAACTGGCGCTTTTCCTCTAGTATTTCTTGGACAGGGTGTTGGCGAGTTACATCAGGGGTTCCCAAACTTTTCCACGCCATTGCCCCCCAAATAGTATTAGCTTCTGGCTGGGGCCCCCCTTTTCCAAAATTTTTTTAAAAGCCCTTTCACATTTACTTAATTTGATTTAATGCAATAAAGAGTAATTTTATATTTCAAATATGTTATAATTCCATTGGATTCAACATGTTTTATATGCAATGTTTCAGTTACGTTTAACAACATGAACGCATACAGTTACCAGATCAACACTGACAATTTGTGATAGTTTTCCTGGTAGGTAATAAGAAAGGGGCAGGGTAAATAAGATATGCTGTATATTTTTCTGAATTCTGTTTTTACAATAAATACGTATCTATAATAATTTAAAATTCTAAATAAAATTTTTAAAAGAGTTTTTGGTTTTCTCGTAATTTCTCAAATTTTCTGAGGCCGTCCTGCCAGCCCCTACTATGAAAACCAGTGAGTTAGAGTGCCTACGTTGTAATGGCCATAATGTCTAAATGCCTGTGTGGTTTCCTTCCCCTAGATAATCACTATAAACGAGGCGAAACGAAGGCAGAGCTTCGGCAGCTTTGACGCAGACCTATCAGTAGAGGCGCTGCCCATACTAAGTGACAGCAGTGACCTGCTGCAGGATACGCACACAGAGAAGGTAAGCCACAGGCTTCCATGTGCAGCCTGTCAATTAAAGGAGATGCGCAGAGGTACACAAACTGCCTGCCTGTCTTGTCTGGTGTCCAGCTGGCCTGCCGCCTACCAGCCCGTGTGCAGGCCTACCCCTGGAGGCTGGCCTACAGCACAGTGAAACACGGCACCAGCCTCAAGACGCTGTACAGGAGCCTGGCCGACGTGGACAGTCCTGTGTTGCTGGTAGTCAAAGATATGGACCAGCAGGTGTGTACTCCATACAGGGAGATTAGCTCTACGTACGTCAACAGCTGTTTTTTAATGATCGCTAGAATGTGAAAATGACACGCGTGCGCTGCATTGATAACGGTCCCGGTCATACTTGTCTAGTTCTGTGGTCATTGTGTGCTGTGTGAAGGAACCTGAAATTTAAGTAATTTTGCTCAGGAGAAATCATAGCATAAAAATCCTATAAGAAATGGCCTCAGTTGTGATGTCATAGCTAGATTGTAAGTAGTATGACATGTCCTCCCGCTTCCAGTCTGGTAACCAATCAGACACGGGCAAGGCGAGCTGATACGCAATGTTCCGCTGAAGGCGAGAAACTCTGTCCAGAATTACAGCTGGATATTGGAATGATATGGAACCTTCAAGCCAGTAATTCCTTCATTGAATATCACAGTATTCCCTCCTTCGTTGAAGAGAGGAAGGCTCTAACACTCACCACGTGAGGAATGTGGTGTAGTCTTTTTATGGTTTCTTTAGCTTAGCTGTCTATATGGACAGCATAACCATCGGGAGAGTCCTGAATGGCCGTTCAGAAAATCAGCACTATGGCATGCAAAAGGAAAATAAATGCATATAATTGTAGCTCCATCTGCTGTATTGGGAGACATCTCTGCTATGCGCTGTTTGGCCTGATTGTTTTGTACATGGTCGACTTAGCGCTTTTTTGAAGGCTTCCAGACTTACTGGTGGTGAAATGAAATTGGAGCTTGAGGGATCAGGCTAACTCTGCTGTCTTGCTCCGTAAGATTCTTTGTACTTTACACAAAGATGAATAATGCATTATACATCCATTATCCATTAGATGTAGCTAGACTCCACTTGCAGCATTGCTGTATTGGCAATGGTTCAGCAAACATGCTGATGAATGTCAGGGCGCTGTCCCACCCAGAATGATTTCTACGTTTTGTTAGGTTTCAACTTTTGGGAGTGGGAAGGTACGTTGGAGACGATTGGTTATAATACAGAAATGCATCATTTTGGCTAAATGTCAGACAGACTTAAAACATTGTGCACAACATTACAATAGTGACCCTTTGACACAAATCTAAAGCACATAATTACTATGCCTTATGTCAGGTGTTTGGGGCATTCTCTACCCATCCCTTCAGAGTGAGTGAACACTACTTTGGCACCGGAGAAACATTCCTCTACAGCTTCTGTCCTGAGATTCAGGTATGCATTCAACTTAACACAGTTCCAAGTTCATGCAGAAGGTATATCCTATCAAATAAAATGTTGGTTCCTGTTTAGGTGTACCGCTGGACTGGGGAGAACTCCTACTTTGTAAAAGGCAATACTGATTCTCTGCAAATGGGAGGAGGCGGGTAAGTCATCATAATACAAGATCTATATCAATATCTATATTCTTATGAGAGGGAAACATTGAATAGAAAATAATTATATATTGTCTTTGAACAGTGTATACAATGAACTTCAGATGCACTTCCTGAGTGGGTTCTTCTAATTAAAATAATGATACATGGATAATAAATAAATATACACAATATGCATCATACATTGGCATACCTTTATCAGATTAGCCGGTCTAATATGTGCTGAGATGCGGTATGTTTTACTGTCTGCCTTTCTATTGCTAAATAAATAAAAACGACAACAAATTCTCATTTACAACGGCGACCTGGCCGAGACAAAGCTCAAATGTGCAGGAAAACATAGTTACATATAAAATACACAAATTCAAAAAATACTAAATCAAATATAGTCTGTATAAATACAAGTGTAGTACATTCTATAGTCGTTTGGGTTAAGACACTACAAACCATAAAGCCTGTACAAATAGTAGCATTGGGCAAAGGAAGAATATTAAAAGAAAAAATTATGTAAAAGGGAAATAATCAGATGTTGGAGGGAAGTTAGCATGTACATCTCTCATTCGGCTTTGTGCCACTTATCAGCACTTAGTCTTGTAGAGCCAGCCTTTACTGTACATAGGTAAAGTTTGGCACACAGCGCTGGCTAACTGCGTCAGTACCCGCCTACTTGACAAGTAAGGTGACAAAACGTAGTTTTTGTTACCTTACCTTAAGAAAACTACATAACAGGACTCTGTCTGTTTCCAGGTCTTGTAAATGTGTACAATTTGTAGGTTACCGCTATTACGGAGACATACTTGTGTGTGACAATGCGAACAACCGATTGATATTGACAGTATTACTGTCTGAAAGTATGAGAGTCCCGTGTCGAGCTTACAGGGGTATATGTATCAGACGTTCAGCACAGAGTTGCCTAGGTGACGTAGTGTCAATGAATGGAAGAGACTGAGACTAATCAGCACAAGCTGTCCCCACCGGTGTCCAATGCCCTGCTCTCCGTCTCCCCCTCTGTTCCCACTAGTGGTCAGCTGGGGCTGTGGTTGGATGCGGAGCTCTACCGAGGCACCACCACCAGCTGCAGTACCTTCAACAACCAGCCCCTCTCCACCCAGCAGGATTTCAACATCCACAGTCTGGAGGTGTGGACCTTTGAGTAGCTCCTCTGGCCACGTCTATAGTAGCTCTCCACACTAAAATGCTGTGTCTATATACACCACTAGGTGGCACTGATAGATACCTAGAGTTGAGAGAGACAAGACCAAGTAGTGTGTGATATACATGCATACACACACACGCGCTCACACGCACGCACCCACACACACACACTGAAACAGTATGGATGTATGAGGAAGGTGTCTTTCGTCTACTTAGAAATCCCAGCTATCCCAGCATGCACGGCTTTCAACCATATGCTTCTGGGGAGGAAAAGGGTATAGTGAAGGCTGTCCTTTGGCTATCAGGGTCAAACAACTCAACAGTAATGTCACTATGAGCACTATGAGTTTAACTAATAAGGTATGGAAAAGTCTGCTTAACTGCCTAAAAATGATTAAAGATTACCTACATATTCAGAGAAATTATACAAATGATGACTGAATTATACAGGAATATATTCTGTTCAAAGAAAGGTTTTCAAATGCTTATTTTGTATGACACACATTAAACCTACAGTATGGGGGGGGATAGATAATTGTTGGCTGATTTTGCGCTACCCATCTAGTGCGTTAGAGATTTCACTTCTCTCACCATAACTGCATATCTTCCTAGTTAAATCTTGTTTTACATAAAATTGAGTAATTGTTTACAACAGGGTGTCATCCTTCTCAGTCTTGTTATTGAATTTTAAGTTGTTATTTCACTGACGCTGCTGATAAGCAAATGTTTCATGTAACAAGCCCTCACAATCGAAAAATTACTTTCTTGCCAGGAAAGGAAAATTCAGGATGTAGGTTTGCAATGACCAAATATGTTTTTCATTTTTATATTTTTGTTGTGCATTCATGTTTTATAAGAATGTATCATTTGTTTATGATTTAACTTTAAAAAGAAATTGATCTTCTCTAAAGATACATTTGAATAAAAGTGTTTCTGTTAATTAGATTTGTGAAAAGGTTAATGTATCTCAAAAAGCACTTTTTTTGTGCCAATATTGCCATGCTTTGTCATGACTATTTTTTTTGGCTCCTTGATTTTGATAAGCAATACTAGAGGGTTGCAACCAGTATTGTCATGTGACATCACTTTGCAGTGCAGGGTTGATCAATGCTTCATTTATTGAACAGATAAAGGTTCAGCAGCCCCTTTATAAAAAATATAAATATATATATATACATATATACATATATATATATACATATATATATATATATATATTTATTTATATTAGATCTTGTTGCAAATGTAAAGTTGTTGCTAATTGTTTTTTCACCACTACACACGGAAAGCTTTTAGACAAACTACTTTAAGGTTAAAGGGATATTTGTCTGTTCTCAATTAACTCAAGTATATCTGTTTTATTAATACTAAGAAAATTACATTACGTGCAGGTCTCTAGTGCATGATTTTGCGTTGTTTAAAATGGCGGACAAAGTTGTGATGTCACTATATTCACTAATTCCAGGTGTTGCTCATATAGTTCTATGGTGTTGCTTCATGTAAATATATTTGTGGTAGCTGTTGAGTGTTTGTAACTGTGAATGTTCTTTCAGTATTATTTCTTGTCAATCCCAAACTGTCCTTTTCTGTAATATCACAGGTGATCTATTTATTGTGTTATTGCTACCACATTTAAGCCTAAATAAATGTCTTAAGTATACATGAGTAGAAATGACCAGTGATACATTCATTGTTTGTTTTTTAGTTGACCAACGTGAAGATTCATGTAAAATATATCCTCCCCTGTCATTAACAAAACAAACATAGGTTTACAAACCATTGTCATTATTCCAATAATTGTAATTACACAGCAATAAATAGTCTACTATATAATTGTTATTTAAGTTTTTTTTTAATCTATTCTAAATAATGGCTAATACAATTTTTGGAAGCATGAACTGATGTAGCTACTGTAGCTCCTTGCACACGGCCGTAACACACTGCCCATATTTTACATTCCCACTTCCGCATATTGAAAATCCTCTTCACCACAAGCCCTTTTTATTAAACTTATATCATAGAGAGAGCCAATGGCGTCGTGATAGGCCAAGGACTGCATTGAAAACATATTGACAGGGTTGTTTTCAACCAACTATGGTTGATACTAATGAAAGCTGTACTTTCTGTTTGATCGCGACTGGCAAGGAACATGCTGAAATCATGCAAAAGGTATATTTCCGTCTATTTCTATTAACATAAACTAGACCTAGCCTATTCACTTTTGTATTAAATAGAATGGATGAAATTGTGTAGCCTACCCTATTAGTCGGCTAATGAAAACATTTAAATGTATTTCGACTAGCATGACTAACAAATATAGGCCCATTTGCAAAATCGGTCGGGAAGGTCCTATTGTTGTGTTAGAATCTACATGTTTTGACTTTATTTTCATTCATTCCCAACAGAATGGCGAACTGGTTTGCTTCCGGGACATAAACTCTGCTGCTCCACATCACTACCTAATTATACCTAGACAACACATAGTCAACTGTTGTTCACTTTATAACAAACATGTTGGCCTGGGTGAGTTTATATATTAGGGCACATACCGGTTATTGAGCTCGCTGCCGCTTACACATAAGTATTAAGGAAGCCTATTTTTTTTTAAAGAAGTTAATTATTTGTCATGTATTTGTCAGTTGAAAGAATGGCTGATATGGGGAAATCTGTATTATGCGACCAAGGTGTGACTGATCTGAACAATGTAAGGTATGTATGGGGGGAAGGAAAAGAGTAGGCAAGCATATACCATATATCTATCCAATCATACATCCAGTAATAGGCTACACCTTGACTATAATTCCTGTTTACATAGGCTAGGGTTCCACCTACCCCCGTACACCTCAGTAGACCACCTTCACCTCCACGTGTTAGCTCCTGCTAGCCAGATCAATACATATATGGAGTATAAATTCAGTCCAGGCACAGAGAGATTCATCACGGTAGGTTCTGTTACTCAGAAGCCAGTAGAGAGACAGTGAACTGTGAAGTCACAATATATATTTTGCTATAAAGTTTTTTATATCAAATATCACTCATCTCTTTACAGGATGAGAGCATACATTCTCTTCTAAAACAAATCAAACAGCCAAGCAATCTGTTGCAGTGCTTTTGGAAGACCAAACCTGCAAAGCTATGGACCTCACCCACCAAATGAACAAACAATATACTCTAATGAAGCACAATAACGAAAACTTCTGCCAGGAAATTGTATATCTTTTCCACAATATGGCAATAATAACTTATTGTTTAAAGTTGGACATTTTAACATGGGGGGTCTCTTAACTCACTTTTGGAACCAGACTGAAGTGACCATTTAAGCAACTGCAGATTTGGGCATCGCTATGTACCCAGGATCTAATTATTTTCGTGACTCGAAGACTGGTGCTATGCATCATTATCTTGTGGCCAGGTCACATATAGAAGGGGAACTGCAAAGTTCCACCTGATGACCACATTCCTCTAGTTGGCCTATTAGGATGACTTATGGTTCCTCCACATTTGCTGATATATTTTAAATAAGGATGAATATAGCCTATATGTATAGCCCTTCACCTGAGTTTAATGTTTTAATGTTTAGGAATCATTTTGAATGTGTCAGAGTAGCAATTGAACTTTCCAATCAGTGTTGTGTTGATACCTATACGGGTGGTATAGGTGTGCCGACAGAGAAAACAACCAGATGGTTAAACCAATCAGATGGACTTGTGACAACAATTCCTCTGGCATGTCACGTTATTCATTTACCTCCCCTTTTACAGATTTGACTGACTGGTGCAAGAACATGGCAGGTTCTTGCACCAGCCAGTCCAATGGGCCACAATCTTACAGGTTTATTATGGTGAGTGGCAGATATGCGCAATTACCATTCAAATAAGATGCTTATTTGTGTTTATATATAATTTATAAACATTGTCTGATATTGTTTTGATAAGAATGTCACTGCTCGTAGCCAAAATGCGTCTTCAGATGAAGAATCATGGCATGGTTAAATGAAGACGGGAGTGTTTTGATACTCAGCATGATCCAGAAATTGCACTAACTTTTCAAATAAATTGTCCTTTCAACTTTTTGAAATGATATATTTAATTTAGTTGAGACAAATTCACCATTCTGCCTATACCATGCTAAACCATTCAAATATTTTTGGACAGATTAGTAATAGCTAGGTTGTAGTTATGTTCATGTATATTTCACATTATGTGCTCAAATAATTTGGAGGACCCCCTGCAGGACCTCTGAGTACCCAGAGGTCCCGGATTACCTGATGCATATTTGTTTTTTTTTAATGTGCGTGTAAAAAAAAAAAAAAATTTGCCATTGTCATTTACATCATATTTAATATGTGAAAATCTCTCGTTTACTGTCACATCACAATTAAATAACATAAGGCACTACTTATCTATCTAGTATAAGATATGTATAAGTATATGTATAAAGGCAAAACCGCCTTATAATTATGTATGAAAGAAGAAATAACATCTGCAGTACATGATTGGATGTAGATCTACAGGTCCCTGCGGCTGCCTATACCATGCTAAACCATTCAAATATTTTTGGACAGATTAGTAATAGCTAGGTTGTAGTTATGTTCATGTATATTTCACATTATGTGCTCAAATAATTTGGAGGACCCCCTGCAGGACCTCTGAGTACCCAGAGGTCCCGGATTACCTGATGCATATTTGTTTTTTTTTAATGTGCGTGTAAAAAAAAAAAAAAATTTGCCATTGTCATTTACATCATATTTAATATGTGAAAATCTCTCGTTTACTGTCACATCACAATTAAATAACATAAGGCACTACTTATCTATCTAGTATAAGATATGTATAAGTATATGTATAAAGGCAAAACCGCCTTAGGTCCCTGCGGCTGTCTTGATTGGTGGAGACAGTCATCCGGGCTGATTGTATGGGCCGAGTGATTCCGGATTAAATACCTGCAGTTCCCGTTTTTCCGTTGCCTCTCCCTCCACGATTGCTTTGGTCTTTCACATAGCAGACACACTGCAGCATGATGGATTACTGGTGTGTTGGGTGTGACTTCAAAAATAACACCCGGTAAATGTTTTTATTCCTGAAAATAAATGACACAACACTATACAATATACTATATTCTTATAAAGCAACATTTATCAAAGCATTATGAACTTTAATCAGGACTTGAACTACCACTGTTAGCATGAATAACAGTGCGCAATATAGTATGAAATCACAATTTAGTCCAGCAGGTGTCACTGTCTGGATTGTTTAAACCTCAACACTCAAGACAATGACACCTACTGGATTATATTATGATTTCAGATTTAAATCTGCAGAAACATTCAAACAATATAACAGTCAGTGTATCCTGCTATATTTAAATACTGCGTATAATCAAATAAACTGTAACATAGCCTTGTCAATGGCCTATTGTTTATCATAATGTGATTTCAAGTAGGCCTAAAATAAAATACCATAGGATCCCTTGCACAGTGGTGAAGTCAGTATAGAGCCTATTTCTAACCGTAGAGCCGTGAATATAGCATTTAAACACAATGCAATGTATACAAATTAGCACATTTAGAATAATCGATTATATGTAAGCCTCGCGAGATTAAATTACATTTCCAAAATAAATTGGACCTGGAATTTTAAGGTCATGCTGACGACACACACGTCACTAGGCAAATGTCCAACATCACGATGTGTGTTTGTATGATACTGTATGTCAGTCAGAGACATAGACCTACACCAGATTAATTACTCGTCGTTTCTCGTCCAATAACGGCCGTACCTGTGACGAAGGACATACTGTACTCTGCCGAGTGTACTGGGTGGGGTATGTGTACATTGTCTTAGGAATGCAACAAATATCCTGTTCTTTGACATTATAAAAACTTATAAATGGCAGCATACAGTTTGGATATTAAACTAACTGCAAATTTTCTCGTTTCATTTTATTATTTTATTGTGCTGGGTAAAAGTAAAGATTGTTGTTACTTTTACGTGACATTCCAATGCCCCGCCCATTTTATAGTCAACAACTGGATCCAGTTATTTTCGTCAATTTAGCCGCGTTAGCCACACGATAACATACTATATTTTAATTAAACTATTATGGGCGGACATTTACACAGGCTATAAAATATATTAAACTATGTTACACCTAAGTTAAGTAGTATGTTCCGGTGTACAGTCAATGAGCTAGCGAAAGGTTAGACGTAGAGATCGCCTTACCGTAGACTACTTACTGAATTCGGCTAACAGCTAACGACGTTGGAGTTAGCTGACTGACAGCTGGCTAGCTTAGCAAATTGTCCTCAAGTAAAACGAACCTAACGAAGTACATTCCACGCCGAAACAATGTATCGCTTTTGACACTGGTGAGTCGAGTCCATGTGTTCTTCTTTATATAATACATTTTCATAAAATGGATTTTCTTTCACGTGTTATTTGCTCCTATAAGCATCTGATTCCAAGCTAAAGCTAAAATTGTCTACTGCTGCACCGTACCGTACGGTAGCTACCATACCATCGCCTTGTTTGTACAGTACGTTACCGTACCGTAATTAGAGCGTTTCCACCCATTCACTCTTTATGGAATTACGGTATGGTTTAATTTAGGAACCCAACCCTAGTAGCTGGGCCAGGAGTTAACTCTTTGTAAATCGTATTACTGCTTTGCCTTACAGAGTCGAAAGGCTGAATTGATTCTACTTGGCCTTTGAGTAGCAGTTCGGTCCACGGTTGCTGCTCCCACCCCAATCCCGAAGATTAATGGGTGAGCCACAGACCAGATTGTTTTGATGCCAGACCAGATTTGATCCAAAAAAACTCTCAATATGATGCCGGTAAGTGTACATAATCCCTGTCATATTAGTATCCATGTTAGATCGCATCTGTAAACAGTACCGTAGTAGCCAATACTATAGTATGTGAGTTTGAATATGTTCACCGTCTATCACTGGTATTTTTACCAATATGGTCAATCTTATGTTACATTTTATATTTTTTCGCGTTTATACAGGCGTAATGCAGTAATATAAATACTTTAGAACCTGTTTGGGACACTATTATGATATAGTCCAAATCTAGATTTATGCAAGAAATAGGAAAGATGGGCTATGAATTCACATGGGATGTCCAAGTACTTACTTGTCCTCATATGTATTCAATAATTCGGTAGACCTAGATGAAAGATAGTTGAACTATAAGACAATCCATTCCTTTGTGAGATCTAGCAACTTCAAGTGCTAACGTTATAAAGGTTGATGTAGTCCTAATAGCCTATGCTTATGTGCACCTATTTCCAGCATTTGTGTATGTTACCATATTGAATATATTTAATCAAATGAATAGCTGTTTTTTTCCATTCTATATTAGAGAGCAAATTATTGATGCTAATTTAGTCCTGGCTGAAAAATGTGTATGCATCAAATTTCCATGTGGCTTTGTGGCATTTTATCTATAATTCTTATTATGTGAATACAGATCTCAATGAGGCTGAGGTTTGTAGAAACAAGATGATGTTTTTTTGTTGTTTATGATAAAAATGATGTGAGTTATGCGGACAAGAACTCTGATACATTAGACACTAAAGCAATAACGCAGCTAAATAAGTTTCAGTTGTCAAATGTTAGGGAGGTTGTTCACATTTAAATATATTACTCTGTCATCTTCGCCCTGTGGAGATGTTTGGAGTCTAACAGCATTTGAGAATAGAGCAGACTCTTTTGTTCTCATGTTTTTCCCACATCTATGTCTTTCTGGCGTTGCCGGCTTATATACTCTGTTGTTAAGGGAAACCTTAGAACTTGGTACTGTATATTGTGTAATGGCATCATTTGCACAGTTCAGATGGCTATCAACACCTAAAAGAAAGGTATCGTCGGGAGTTTTTCTCTCCCTTTTATCTAATTTTAAAGCTCACAAGAACTAAAAATGCCTAAGGATTTAACGCTTGTAACATAAAGTTTAGAAGCAGTTTTTTAAAATGTACCTCAGTAAGATGAAAAGACTCTGCACTTGATGTACAGTTCCCATCTGTCTTTAGCATCCTAGTTCTCATTCCTCATACAAATCATTGTCTCATTAATACGTTTCCTTTAATGACCAGTAATCGGATCTGTTGAGGCAGTTGTTTCTTCCCCCCCTCAAACCCCCCTCTACAATCATAAAATCTAATCTTTAATGATTCAGACAAAGGAAAATATTAGTCTGGAATGGAACCTACAAGATACTTAATTGAGACATTGAGATTTTATTAGGGTGTGGCTTGAGATCTGGTCATGCGATATCGTCACTGTCTTCCAGATTTCCTGTCTTCACAATGGCCAGAAGTGAGTTTAGTCTTATAATATTTATTTTTTCTTCTCTTACAAAAATGCAGTTTTGTGCTTGTTTTCATCATTGTTGTATTCCATTGCTATTTGAATTATCTTGGATTTTCAATCCAAGGAGACTTTCCCAGTATGTTTGTGTCTGTAGGCTTGACATTGGGCAGTGTGTTAGCTATAGAATAGCTGTCATTAATGTCCTTTGCTTACTATGGTGCCAGTATTGCCGTTTGTTTTGACAGTTGTCTAAGACATTACGGTTGCGCTTGTTCTTTTCTAAAATATTCAGTATTTTCCTTCCTTGTCTTTTCTAGCGATTAAAATGTGTAGCTTTTCAGTGCAAAAGATCTGATCTTATCTTACGATAAGAAAACTATGATAAACTTTGCCCTTCTCTAGAGAGACTGATATACTCTGAGAACCTTGAGTCTGAAGTAAAGTTCAATGAATGATAGACCGTGTTTCCTTGTCAGTGCTCGGCAGCTGGCAATGCGAATATGAAGTGATTAGAGCAGGGAGAAATGATGACTATGTGAGTCACCCAGCCTGGGAGCTTTCTCGCTCTGGAGGTGAATGATAAACACCTCTCTTCTCGATAGTCATTGTAGCATTATGCATACAGTGTGAATGGACGGACTATCCTTTCTGTTTGATATGTTACATAATTGACAGCGCCATTCACAAGTTAGCGAATACGCTTCATGCTCGTGAGCCATGCCTCCGTGGTCCTGGAACACCGTGGATAAGCAGCACATCTGCACACTACTAACCAGTACCTCATTACGTCTGTTGCTCCTTTCATGACAGGTTGTGTAAACACAGGGTTGCCAGGTTTGACCTTCATGCCCTTTGACGATCACCTTTAGCAACTACCGTGGTTTAAAAAAAAAGAAAAAGCACAGTGATTTTATGTCATATGCGCTGTTTGGTTACCTACATCATCATCATTATTCTAATTATTATTATTGCTATGACGATATGGACTTGCGTCACAATATCTGATAGTTTTTTTCGCCCCCTCTATTCATTAGTCATTGATATGACTGCCACCAGCAAACCCCAGGCAATTTGTCTAGCAGTGCCCCTGCTTCTCTATGCGTGTGTGTCCCCCCCCTTTCCCCCCTCTCTCTCTCACTCCCACCCTCCCTGGATTACACAGCAAGGCTATTCCTCTAAAGTCTCCTCTGCAGCCCTGTGTGACGCTGCATGCTCTCCTCTCCGGGGTTGGGCGTCTGCCTGGGATGTGTAGTGATTAAGTCTCATGTGTACTGCGGAGCGCTGTAATGAAGAGATTTGTGGCTGTAGTGTTGCGTGGCCTGGTTAGCCTCTCCAAGGAGCACCCCGTTTGGGCAAAGGATCACCGCTGGCCACCAAAGAAGGAGAACATAAGGAAACGGAGATTTGTTAAACGTGCCAAGAACACGGGCAGAACCAACCTTATTAGAGGCCTCAGGGGGGTTTGTATTTCTCAATTTGTCAACCACTGGTCAGTGGTGGTGATGTTTTCTTTAGCCAGCCTGTTTATTTTCAGAATATGTATCCATGTTGTTTTGTTGTGACTGGTAACCCTGAATATTGTTTCTTTAGTTTAAATACAATTTAGACTAAGCTTTCATAGTTGGAGCTCTGCATCCAGTAATGTTGTTCTGATTGGCTGTTTATGCTGCACTATTTGGTTGAGCAGATGTTCTAGAAACTCATTTTGGCACACACTTCAGAGGACAAACGAAGGAACTAAATAATGTTTTTGTTGTTACAGTTAATTTGACTCTAACAAAACACAACACATTTGAAAAAACGTGCAGCAATTTAATTTAATGGATTCATTTTCCCATGGAAAGGAATGCATTCTTGAATCCTTTGTTTTTCCCAATGCTTGTTTTCGTGTTTTGTTGACTGTCTTGTCCAGGTCTCCCTTGAAAAGGAGATTCTTAATCAGTCAGGGTCATCATCAGCTGCCTCACTGACCACAGAAGGTTGGAAGGGAAACAAATGTTTAATTGGGTAGTGTCACGGCCCTGCTTGGGTTTTAGCAGGCCTATTGTCCTTTTTGGCTGTCAAGAGCCTAATTAGGCTGATTAA
>JAODUH010020774.1:0-25494 GCA_027564835.1 Typhlichthys subterraneus
AAAAAACACTTCCAGGGTCTATATCACTTCCAGGGTATATATCACTTCCAGTGAATCTTTAAAGGAATGTTGCATGAATCCTATTTATAGTGCAATTTAGAATAAACTCAGGGGTCAACTCAGTCTGACTTCTAGAGAATAAAAATATCTGACCCCCAGTCATTACAGACAAATTTTGGAATGACCTTCCTTCGGTAATTTTTTTAAACTGTAGTTGGTTTGGTTTCACGCAAAGTCAATTGTTCAGACCCATGGTGCTATTCGCTTAACATTAGTAGTTATATCTGCACCATAGCAGTCACAGACCAGACCTCATCAACTAAGAATACAGCCCTCAGAGCTAACTATCGTGCCTGTGGAAAACCGCCATGGTCCACGAATTAAACAAACTGTAAATCTCCTTCAATGTTCTGTCCCTCCAGATCATCACTAAACACCCTAAGGCCCCGATCACACCGAGCATGGCTGCTTCAAAAGCGCTTTGATAAACCCCCGATCACACAGCGCCAAAGAGAACGGCTTCCCCGGGCCCACTGTCACACTGACAAACAGCGCGAAAAGATGAGAATATTTCAACTTTTATGCGCGTCTAAAAAACGCTAAAAAAACTCTAAGCGCGGCACCATAAGACGCACATGCCAGTCGCGCCGTACCATAGGAAACAATGGTTTTGCTAGGAACGCGTCCCTAGTGATGCGTCTCGGTGTGATCGGGCTCTCATGGATCATTTGTAAAAAGAGCAAAACCAACGCAAAAACCCAGAAGCTTAATCAGTAAAAGTCCTGTTTTAAAACCCAGGTTGCATTGGGGCAAACCATGATGTAGATGCAGTGGTGCAGTCCATCAAGCAGGGCTATAACTGTACACCAGAGCCATGTAAAGAGAGAGTTGCGTCATCTCCGTTCACGCCAATGGACAGTTTTTTCACAGCAACGGAGCCTCAAAATAGTTCCCGGAAGGTAGCCTAAATACTAGAAGTACCCTAAAAATTCTATTTTAAATGTAAATCAGTGCATTTATTGACTACTAATTACCAAAAAAAAAAAGAAGTTATACATCTGTGTGTGTGTGTGTGTGTGTGTGTGTGTATATATATATATATATATTCAAATTGCCCACCAAGCGCTTCCTAGAACTATTTTGCCATAGGTTTAGCCTCTCCATGAACCATGTGATCGTTGACGATGTCAAACTTCTATTGGCGTAACTCTGTTATTTCCATGGCTCTGCTGTACCACTGACAAGTGTGTTTGCTCTGCTGTGCTATGACAGCATTGCAAACTAGTCACACACAGCATCTTCCAAAGACAACTGAGGGCTAGTGAGAGGACACGTTAAGCACATTCATCACAGCGTTATGGCCACACAGAGCCGGAGGCAAGACTTGTCATTCTTAACATTCCTTATGGACTATAGGCTGTTCAGGGTCAGACGTGGCGAGGCACTTCCAATCCTGGCTTTGTTAGACTGTGATTTTAAAAAGGACAACATATAAGGGCACTAGGTTTTTATCACTTGCAATGTGAGCTCCACAGATGTTGCATAGAGAAATTATTAAGAAGCAAGGGAAGAACGATTTAGTTAGATGAGTATTGCTGCAGCAGCAATCTAGTGTTACAGAACAAACAGCACCCATTAAGCGACAACAGCACTTTCCTCAATGAGGCCTAACCACTTCAAATGACAGCCATTTTGAGTCAATTGATGAGTCGTTGGTCCCGGCATCAATCCAATGACACTAATCACTCGGGACACAGTCAGTCTTCTTCACGGTGAATAAATTGGGGAAGGGAGGGGGGAGGATTAACAAAGCAGTTCTTATCAGTAATCGGTCACCAACTGACAAGATGGATGCTCTGGTTGTGGGCGCAGAGGAAGAACAGTGTGTTACCTTTAAACGGACTAGAAACGGGGCAGATAAAGCGGTTCTCACACAAAGGAACCATTGACATAGCCCGGTGTAACAATACCCAATACTCACTTGGTGAATAGGGTCTGGATAGGCTTCACTGGGAAGTGTTCACAGTAGTTGGCTCCCTAATGAACGTAGACCTCTGGTATATTTTAGAACAATTGGACAGCTTTTATTAACCAATTTGTGTTGCTGCAACTGTTCGTATCGCTTCATCTGGCTCTACCACCGTTTCGAAATGCACTCGACTTCAACGTTATAACCGTAACCCACCCTGATTGGTCCGCTAGCAGAGTAGCTGTGCACACCCCAATGCGAACAGGGTTTCCAGACTATTAGTCTCGGCAAAAACAACAGTCAGGAGGAGCCAGCAACCATTGACAGGGGCCTGGATTATAACTGCAGCGCTACAGAGGCACAGCACACTCAGGTCCGGCCACGGTTTGTGCGGCGTGGCCACTGGGGCGCTTGAGCTTATCCAAATGCTATTAGGCTCCAAAGCCAGGCTGGAGGAGCAGAGCCCTGTTCATCCTTTGTACCTCCCACACACACAAAGGGCAGAATTCATCCCTGTAGGCCGTCCGCCCCGTGATCCTCTCCACAGGCGATCCATGTCTGAATGTGCCACTTCACTTGGCTATACAGCAGAAAGGCACAACAAAGAGCAGACTATCCTGCCAAATATCTCCATATAGGGGCAGGGGGGGGAGAGAGAGAGAGAGAGAGAGAGAGAGAGAGAGAGAGAGAGAGAGAGAGAGAGAGAGAGAGAGAGCCTTCAGAACAAGCACCCACACAACCCATGAAGACAGTCAATGTGGGTTAAGGCAAGTGGGCAATAAGCAGCCAAGGGCCTCGCCATTGGCTCCAAGAGAGGCCCTTGTCGGGTGGAAGGGGGCGGGCGGGCCGCCTGGGTTGGCGCGTGGACTCCCAGCATCGACCCTTGAGAGGAATTATTGTTAGACGGCGCTGCCAAGATCTCCGCCACCCCAACAGCGGCGGGGCGAGACGAAATATGTTTTCACTTTAAATGACGCCGTGTTCTTTGTCTGTCTTTGTATGTCTCTCTATAAATCCAGACATATTTCTCTGATTTGAATCAAATGCTGCGAGTAATGTGTGTTGCCCTTTGTCAGTTCGTTCACTCTCTCCCCTTCCCTCTCTCTCTCTCTCTCTCTCCTGGACTCTGGGCACTGCCAACTGAAAATGTGTGACCGTGTATTCTTTCCATACATTCACAGCAGAGTTAGTCCAGTAATTGCAACTCCTATGTTTGGAGCTGGACCTTTGCATCCCAGAAGGGACCGCAGAGACAAGCAGGCTAATGGGAAACACACCAGGCTGATAAAACAGAGCTGCTGCGTAGCGAGAGGCCGCTCGCTGAAACGGGTTAGGCCTCCATGTTTTTCCCCTCAATTGTTGATTAAACTCATGTGTAATGCAGAAAACTGAGCAGCCCTGTTCCAGACCCCAAAACCTTAACTGAACCCTCCATTCAGAGCAACCGGGGCCCCATTCTTGACAAGTCTCAAAACGCTAAAACCTCAGCATTGTGATTTATACAAAAAAGTTTGGAATATCACAGTCCCGCAGTAGAGTTAGGAGGGTTTAGCAGCAATGCCAGCAGCATCTAAGGCAGGTCAGTACAGTATAGCATACGGAACGCTAAACACTGATGAAGCATTCTTGACACTGGTTGAGCTGTGGATTGGTTATGAGAATGTGCGGTTGTTCGATGGCTCTGAAATGGCCATTCGATTTGGCTTAGTTCAACTGTATCTCACTGTGAGGCTACTAAATAGAAACACAAATCTGATATTCCCCCTTTTGGGATAAGATAGATGTGGACCTTAAAGAGCCTGGGTTAGAATATCTTTGCTGAATGCTGCCTGACCAGTAAAGCCTCTAGTCTACTTGAGTCAGAATGATGCATGCATCCGTGCAGGATGACGGACAGATGGGTTGAATGCAAAGAATTGCTCTGTGCTAAAAAAAGAAAAAAAAGGGGAAAAAAATGTGGTTGGTGTGCAATAGCAAATTGAGAACTTATTTTTTATGACTACTTCTTTATTCCATTTCCTGTATGACTAAGAGGCGGTGAAGAAAATCCTCCCAGGCGCCCGGTTTCTTCTAAGCAACTTCCTCCAAACTTAACACTGCATCGTTCTAGAATCCATTGCAGACAAATCTGATAGCTAAATCTTTAATAAGCCCTACAGTGGCTGGCTGTGCGATCGCATGCAGAATGGAAAAGCTGCTTTAAACGCAGAGATGGAGATGAAAAAGACGCCGGCAATCCATTCAGTGTCTGGATCGGCCCGAAAGGCTGGACTTGCTGATGCCTTTGTCTTGCTTTTCAAAAGAGCCTGCTATTTGGCAGCTTGCAATGTGGCATTTTACAGTATTCCTTGCCTTATTCACGCGCGCGCGCGGTGGCATCGCAGCTGACCTTTGAGGGCCCAGCATGGCCCTTCAAAGTCAACCAGGCATCCCCGTTTGTGGGTGAACGCCCGTGGGTGTAACTGTGGGGTCAAGTGTGCCTTTTGGGAGGGGGAAGGGATGGGGCACCACACCCCCACCACACCCCCATCAGCCCCCATGAGCACTGGGCTTTAGTGTAAACTTAAAGGTCAGCACTGACCTCGCAGCCCTGACATTCGATTTATATTCAGCCTGTGTCCACCGCCTAGCGCCAGCAACACATAGGGCCCAGCTCACTGTCTGGTCTCTACCCTTTTGTTTGAAGAGGAGGAGGAATAACAAGGCCAGACTCATTGTTTCCTGCCCCACTTCACTGATATGTGGGCCACTCTAGGGGAAGGCGCACTAGGCACTTGGGTGCTCGAGGGGCATCGTCCCTCTCAGCAGAAAGGCGACGGACAAAATAGAGGAGTGCCCCTTTAACCGCGTTTCATATCTCTCTCGCAACTCTTCATTTGTCTTAATGGTCTCCATTTCTCTCCCTCTCTCAGTGCTGGAGGAGGAGAGTAGCTCTCTTGTTTTGGACTAATTGGCCAAATCCTTCAACCTGGGCTTGTGAGCAGACAAGGGCTTTAAGGATTTGCTAACAAAGAATGTTATGTGACGTTCTTTCCATAATTCTCCACCCCAACACACACACACACACACATTCGTGAGCTACCGTGTGTTACCTAAAGTGTCACCTGGACACTTTGGCTGAGATGCCGTTGTTTTTGAGAGCCTAAGTGGGAGGTTGGTGATGGAGCTGGTTTGTTGCGGCTGATTCATGCCTTAGTCACCGCAGCCAAACACCTGAGGGATGGAGGTGCAACAACACACACACACACACACACACACGCAACAGATGGGCAAAACGGAACCAGCAGAGAACCACTCCCTACTGTATAAACAAGGCCATATGCAAGCCAGGGGCGGTGTGTGTGTGTGTGTGTGTGTGTGACCACCGCCTGGACAAACTCCAGCAGCAACATCACCTGAGGCTGGGAACACAGCTCAGACCAGGACACGCTGAAGGCAAAGTCCTGTAACAGCCGTCCCTGCTGGTGTACTGTGTGCGGTCAGCCCAGCAACACTATTGACACTCGCCCCTCCCCCGGGACCCAGCTGTTCCACCCGGGCCTCTCTCTCCACCTCTCTCTCCCTGCCCAGGTCAGTCAGGTGATTTTACTGGCAAGCTTGTAGGCATGTTCAGTTAGGCAGCTCCTGTTGCCTGCTGAAGTCACCTATCGGTTAGGGAAACAAGTGGCTTCACGCGCCGGCTTTGACAAATTCGCACAAGCTTTAGGGCCTCTTCACGAATGTGCATGGCCTGCGCATTGAGCGATCGAATTACTGCTCGTTAGCCCACCTTCCACCGAAATGCCTCCTGGAGGTACTTAGCATCAGGCCAAAGGGCCACGTCAGCATATAGGGAGTGGGGCGAGATGGAGGTTTAGACAGAGAATGAGAGAGAATGTTGCTATGCATCCAGCAAGCACAGGAGGACACGGATGTAATGTAAATACACTCAAACAATAGACTCAATTTGAGGGCATAAGAAGTTCAAAAGACAAGAAATCTTTTATTTTTTTGGAAGTGGATACTTTAAGAACTTATTAAAAGGATTTCACATAAAGGGAATCACCCGCACGAGCTTTGGAACAGCACTTTTATTCTGGGATGTAATTGCTACCAAATTACAATAATTGTATCAATTAAAGTAATCCTGAATGAAGAGAGTGTCATCTTAATGTTTCTACTACTTGGGAGAAAGTCTCTAATTAAGAATGAATTGCCCGGCTACGTATTCACTTGGAGTGTCATTAGTGGGGGGATGGGTATGGGGGCGTCTGGCCTTAGATGGGGGATTGTTCAGAGAGTTAATGTACAAGAGGGCCCCCAGAAAGGAGAATGAGAAGTGGTTGTCTAGATTGAAATGTTAATTATCTTTTTTATTTGGGGGAAACACAAAACGAGTTAAAAAGTGAGAATGATTTACTATAAAAGTGCAATAAAACTACAGCCTCCTAAAATAGCCTACTTCTCATTTCTGAGGGCAAATACACAAGTATAGTAGCAGCGACCATTCAAGAACGGGTCATATATCACAGGTACATATCGCATTGCTGGTTAGCAGAAAAAATATATCTATATAAATGTATAAATACATGGAACATGTTCACACAGGTAACAAACTAGTGTGGTGGTTATACTACCACACAAAACAAGTAAAAACCTATTCTGAGTTTACAGGCATTTCTTCAGTGCCTTTCTCAGGGCGTGTCACACAAAAGAATGAACGCGCACACACACACACCATCTTGTCCCTATTGTAGTGTGGGCACAGAAGGGTTAAGAAAAGACACAGAAGTGTAAAAACGACTTTCTAACTAGCTCAGTGCTGCATTATGTTTCCTATGGTGTGTGAATGTGTGTGTGTTTGTCTCGGGGTCTGATTAATTACACTGATTCTCTGAGGACTTGGGCTGACATATGCTCCTGCTCTGGTGTCACAAACTAGGTGTGTGCATGTATGTTGCATGTGTACTTCGTGTGCCGAGCTTATGTGTGATCTGATCTGTTTACATGTGTATGCTCAATCGCATACGCGTTTAGTGGCAAATTATACGTCTACGTGTCTGTTGTTACTGTGTGTAATAGCGTGTGTGTGTGAATTTAGTTTGGCTGTGTACATTTGTGTTTTCTCACAACTATGCATTTGTGTGTGTATATATTTGTACATGTTTCAGTTCCAGTTTGTACGTGTTATCTTACAGAATACGCATGCGTGTGTGTATATGTGTGTGTTGGGAAAGATTACTGCGGGTGGTGAGTTTATTTTTCTTTGCCCATGTACGCGTTAGTGTGTGTGTTTGTTAAGTGTGTGTGTGTGTGTGTGTTTTGAAGAGGAGATTTAGGTTGCCGTGCCAGGAACACACTCTTGCATGGAGCAGGGGCATCCTGGCACAGACAGGGCACCAGATGTCAGAGAGTAGGGCAAAGCAAGAACCTGCCCTGTGTGTGTGCGTGTGTGTGCATGTGCGAACGTGCGTGCGTGATGGCCGAACATGGGATTTGGATGTCCAGGAATAAACTTTCAGAGGGGCTGACTCTGCACAAGTCACCCACTGTGCATCACGGCGTTGATGAAATGACCTCCTGATGAGAGACATCGGGTCCAATCTGTTTACCCTGTCATAACACGGCCCCTAACTAATTCTACTTACAAAATTTTAAAATGTTATCGAAAATTATGTTCCAGAGAAACAGAAATACTTCACCCAGAAACGAAAGTATAAACATGTTGACGGCACGGTATCCTAAAAGGTACTGTGGAAGATATTCATTTAAAAAACACCTTAAAATAGGTGCTATAGCAGTTGTACGAAATACATGTTCACTGTTTATAGAATAGACAGGAAGACAGTTTACCAGCTAAGTTAGCACTACTGGGTTAACACCTCAGGTTTAAACAATAGCCATGTGCCAAGGCGGTGTGCATCTGCTAAACCTTAAATGTAATGCAATTACAATGTTTATAAATATGTATACACTGTGTATATAAACTACCATAACTAAAATTACTTTTCAGGTGCACTAACAATGAGCAATGAAAGAGGAAATATTGACTCCTGTTAAAAGACACGATTAACAAGCTAATAATCACCATATTTGGTCCCTCCAGGCACCCACAGATGGGAAACACAGATTCAGGGGTAGTACATTTGACAACAAATATTAGGACCAAAATATTCCATTTTCTCTTCAGGCTCTGCTCTTTTGTGCATTTCTCAGTTTTCTCAGCAGAACCAGGGAGACTAAAAACATTAGGCATGCTGTTCATGTGTGTGCAAAGCACTTTGAATTGCTTCAAGCAAACATCCCCTTGAGATACTGCTGCTACAGGCCCTCCCCGTCGTTGGTACTGTAGGTGTAAAAAACACTGGTCTAAATGTTAATGGAAGAAACGGTTGAGGTTATTAACCAATTACACGCATTCTCCGTCAGATTAGATGGCGGACATCGACAGCTGCAGCAACGCTGAGTTAACGCTACACCGTTACACCTTTCGTTCCGCGACGACACTTTGCAGCCTCCCGCGCACGCAAACCGCAGCCTGGCAAGTGTGTGTGTGTGTGTGTGTGTGCGCGCGCACGTACGTACGTACACGCACACACACTATTTGTAGTTCTCTATTTTTGTTAATATTTTTATATATTTTTTAATGATTATTATTTAATGTATTATTATGTACCTAATGGTATTAACTCTAATATACTGCCACACATTTAAAACTTTACAATACAAATACATTCTCTGGCCTGTCAAAAGACAAGACGATAACTAGCCTGCTTGCACAGCTATAGCGAACAGAGCAAAGTGAGCAACTGTGCATAGAAGCTTGAGACGGATGTGAAGGGACAATTGACCTACAAGGAGCTGACTTGGCTGCACATTCGCTCCACCACAAACATATTCATTCAGCCCCGCTCCCCTCAGCACAGAGGTATGTATGCATTCACACACGCTCAAAACCACTGTGCTTCACTGATAACACAACCAAGCACAATCGCACTAGCCACACACACACACAGGTTTAGACTTAACAGCTCAGCTGTGTTTAAAAAAAGAACGAAAAAAACACACACACCATATAAGGCGTAATGAGGTGTACATATCTGTATATAACCGTCACTCTGCCCAACATAACAGCTGACAACATCTGTGTCTACATGCACGCATCTATATGTAGACAGGTGTTGACCGCGGTGCGGAAGACAGCGCGCATTCTGAAAGGGACTGCGGTTCGGCGAGAGAGAGCGCTCAGCGTCGTGGAGCGGGCTTCCATGTAGCCGAGGTGACGCACTGCTCAAAAAAAAAAAGGAGGACAGGCCAAGCGCCTCGCAGAAGAAAAGAGGAAGAGACGAGCAGAGAGAGAGAGAGAGAGAGAGAGAGAGAGAGAGAGAGAGAGAGAGAGTGGCAGAGACAGACGGGGAAGGCCTGAGTCTTTATCAGCAGGAGATCAGCCGAGAGATAAGGGTCCCAAAGCAAGGCGTGCGTGTTTAGCCTTTTCGAGGCTTCCTGTCATCATCATTAAGGGCCACTTTCCGACGGCCACTGCAGAACAACCAGCAGCCATTTGGAGAGATAAACCATACGGACGGGAAGGGGGGGGGAGGGGGGAGAAAAGACAGGGCCGTTGGTCCGAAACAAGATGGTTGCTATTTTGGGCCTAACAAATATGCTGGAGTCAAGGCACCTGTGAAGCCACCTGAATTTGCCTCCTTTTCTGTGCCGTCACGAGTCACTGGCCTGCATGAGTAATGCAACGTGTAACACTGTGTTTGTTTATTTTCATACGAGCCCTTGAAACACAGTCCACTTATGCTTATCCACATTACAGTCCTGATTTAGTCCCTGGTAATACTGCAGCTTAGAGGACTACGGTAGTTAACAGAAATGTGGCTCATACAAACAGTCACAAGCTAAACCATCTTATACTGTATACTAGCAACATTTGTTAACTATTGTTGGAGGTATTACAAGCACTGGATCTACTTTCCTGGTGTAAGCAATTGCAAATGTAGCATGTTTCAAACAATACTACAGAGGGTTGGACTTCCTACTTTGTAAAACTGCTGTATAAAAAAAGCACTGTACGGCAATTTGATCCCAGGCCAAAACGAGTGATGTTAGTCATGATAACGCGCTCCCCCTTGCTTACTCCGTTTCACGATAACACAGCCCACATTCCCGTACCTTATAATACACCCAAGTCAATATTTCACCCATTTAAAGTGAGCTCGAGGAAAGTGTGTCGTCCTCGAGCTCAGCTTGGTGATGAGCTGCGCTGCTGTGCCGTGGAAGGGGGGGGTGGGTGAGAATTGTGCTGCTGACTGTAGCTGACAGTAAGCGTCGGTGACAGTTCTCGGCCGCGGGAGGCCCGGGCGCTAGCGTTTTGTGACAGAACGCAACCTTTAAAGGCCAGCTACAACAGCCCACAAATTCAACGACTCAACCCAGGCCTTAATCTCCTCCTCGTCCTCCTCCTTGAGAATGCCCAAACACACACAAACCTGCCTGATATTTTCCTCTACGATTGAACCTAATAGTCAGCCTCGTCATATGCCAGGCAAGGGGGGACATTTTTTAATCTAGAGACGTGCTACGCAAAAACGTTATTACAATAATCGTTAACTTTACACATTAAGAGCATTATCTGAGGCGTCCGTCACCTGCTATATCTTTTGGCATCAGGAACCACTGGCACTAACTGGCATGGAATACAAGATCCTATACTGCCACCTACTGGCCAATAACATTTAAATCTGGCGTTTACAGAATGAAGGAAGGAGCCAAAGGAATTAAGAAAAAAAGTGTGTGCGTGAGTATATGCAGCACTGTATGTAACCTGTAGGTGCATATGTATCTTCCACTGTAAGTGTGTGTACCTCTCATAGATAGTCTTGAGGGTGACGTGGTCAGAGACCCCTTCCGTCTCTTCCAGGAACAAGATGAGCCAGGACGTCCTGTATGGCCACTCCTCTGTCAGGTTGATCCAGGAGGCCAGGCGGTCCCAGTTAAAGATAATCTGATTGGCTCGCAGCAGACGACCTGCCAGCAACATCAACATCATCACTGACGCTCAGTCGGCCCAAGACCCAGTGGCACACTCAGGGGTGGAGCTTAAGGATTGTTGGCACTAGCCAACCAGACTAGTATACCAAAATGTCCACTAGCCTGGCTAAAATGTTACTAGCCCTGCATGTAACTATTTGTACAGAGTAACACACACACGTTTCTAAAAAATATATATTTCTATATTGCCTGTATATTCCCAGTATTCATGTTATGTCTCTGCAGAATAGCCTATTCGCATTACTCTTAGAATGAGAGAACTTTATTTTATTTTTTACTGAAAGTTACTTAGGAATATACAAAGTGCACACACACAAATATATTAGCCTATAATATTAATTATACATCGTAGAGACTATTAAACATATAGCTAGAAGATAGATAACAGACTATGTAGCATACTTAGGACCTAGCGATAAGTGATAGGCTATATCACTGTTTCATCCATAGGCCTATTGTAAAGCAGAGCACTGAGACTTTAATTTCTAGTCAATAAATTAAATTTACATTTAAAATAGAATTTATAGGGCACTTTTAGTATTTAGGCTAACTTCCGTGAACTATTGTGAGGCTCTGCAATCCGCCATTGCTGTGAAAAAAACGGTCCATTGGAGTGAACGGAGATGACGCGACTCTCTCTCTACATGGCTCTGGCTTAGTGTGGATGTGGTCTACTGTGTACCAGTGACGGAGACGATGTTGAGCAGCCGTCTCATGGTCTGGGGGCTGATGTCACTGAACCAGTCCTCGGTCACCAGCAGCTTGGTCAGGTCAAAGGACATTTGCCTGGTCATCGACCTCTGCATCTGACGACGGCGGTACGTGTCCTGGAGACATCACACCGCAGAAGGCACGCACGCACACACACACACACACACATAAAGCCAGGGTTTAGGGTTAGCCCTAACCCTAACACAGTGTTCAACTTATGTAGTAAGCCATAGCGAGTACTTTAGGAAACTAGAAATCACCGCCTAATCAATCTACACCTGCCCGCTCCCTTTGATCTGCTAGCATCCTCTCTTTCCATCAGCCCCGTTGTTAAAAGGTAAGAGCATAGACCTTATTCACATGGCAGCCATCTTCCTCTGACGCCGTCACACCTCAGGGTGGGACGCTTGAATTCTGAATAACAGTTTACTGCAAAAGCTAGTCAGCCTTGTATTTCTGCCTCCTGTGTGAACGTAAAACGTTCTGTGACTTCCACCAAGACACTACTGTTTTCTAGCTTTCCTGCCGAGATGGCTGCCGTGTGAATAAGGTCTATGGGTGGCAGAGCCTTTTGCCGTCTTGCTCCACAGCTGTGGAATGCCTTGCCTCGGGGGCTGAGAAATGACTGTGACATCACCGCCACATACTAACCCTATAACTTTGAGACCCAGGCATCAGAATACTATCCACTCTATGGGATAGAGGTTATAGCATGGGGTAGATGTGATCGATGTGTGGATCCAGATCATTTCAGATGGCAGGACAGATGACATGTGCGCCGTCTGCACGTAAACCCGGTGAATAAGCTGTGCATCACCACCACTGCTCTCTCTCTCTCACGCTCCCAACCCTGGCCTGATTCCCTTCTCTCTTGGCTCCCTAAGCCCTGAGCGAAACATAGCGTTCTCTGTGGCTGTCAAGGCACAACAAAGAGCCTGTGTCTGCAGCAGGCCGGTTATCGACACAGATCCATTGGGGAACATCTGTGATGATAAAAGAACGCTCCCAAGGTCACCAGGCAGACAGAGGCTCAAGGTTGACATTGAAGTCGCTCCACCACTCTTGTGACCTTGTTCACAGAGACATGCACAGACACATATGGTCCCCACTCTGCCCAAGATGAGGAGGCTGACAATAAGGAGAGCCCTATGTGACAACTGTGCACGACATATGCACAGTCATACTGACTGTCAGTGTTCCGACTGGGAATTAACATGCTGTCATTTTTGCTGGCTGTCAAACCAAAAACAAAAACATCTTTATACGTTCGGAAATAATTATTTGTTTCGTCAATCTGTAAAACGGTTTAATTGCATTCTCTATGTATTCCACAAGAAAGAGCGGCAATAAACATACAAACTCTATTCAACTCATTGCAGTCAATTGTGGGTTTGTAGCAAAAAATTACAAGCACATTATGCAACGTCTTGGAGGATCGTTGGTAATTAAACCCTTGGTTTCAGTCTGGATCCTCTATTATCTAAACAGCAATTCACGTCTTTATTTTAATCTCCACTTGCAGAGAGAGGGCCCTCCTTGACGAACGCTGCCAAGAAGCAGCCAGCGGAGGAGAGCAAGGAAGAGGCCAAAGACAATAAAGGGGAGCGTCGCGTGGCTCAGGAGCGCAAACACACGTCAGAGCAAACAAACAAACAAGCGAGCGAGGGAGGTGGGGAGGTGGTCAATAAATAGGAGGAGAGGTGGCAGCGGTGGCGGAGTCACTTAGGCTCCTGCCAGCAGAGCTGGTGCCAGTGTTTTGTCACGGGGACCCACTGCTGCTAGGCACCGTCATTAGGCGATGCCTAGCAGCAGGGAAGATAAACAGCCATTACATCAATTACACAAGGCTTCTTGGCCACACGCGAGCACCTCTCTCTCTCTCTCTCTCTCCCTCCCCGTCTCTCATCCTGTGTGTGGGGCTCTCAGGGCCTGCAGTGAACTCCATCAACAAGACAGCGTGGAGCGCCAGGGGGCTATCGTTTACAGTACCAGGGAACCAACGCCGCTTTCATTTACTTTGACTAATGTAAGCTGTTAAGTGTGGACACTGTGGGTGTGGTTTGAAGCGACAAAAATCATTGTTGCGCTCTATGAAAGCTTTTATTGTCGTTTCCTGCTGGTTGTGGTGGTCCCGGCTGGGTTGTGAAAATAGTCTAATTAGTGTATGATGTCTAGGAAGGCGGTTTTACCCTGCGGTTGAGAGCGTTCTTGCTGCCAAACTTGTCACCCAGGCTGCTCTGGGACAGTTTCCTGTCCACTTCTTCATGCCACACTAGCTCGAGAGAGAGAGAGAGAGAGAGAGAGAGAGAGAGAGAGAGAGAGAGAGAGAGATCTACATTTTAGACACTATATAGTTAAAATGTTACAGTTAGCTTTATATGAGGAGAGGAGTTTATTTATGTGTTGATCCAAATCAAATCAAATCAATCATCAATCAATCAAACAAAAAGACTTTGATTTTTGTACAGCAGAACTGCCCTCCTGGCACTATGTGGCACCCTCTACTCCTCCCCCTGTACTGTAAAACTCCCACCATTTCGCACCATTTCGTACCTGCAGTTGTGTTTCAAACATAAACAGTGAGCCAGGTAAGACATTTGAGGTTCTGGGGATGCTGCTACAGTGCAAACCTAGACTTCACCTTTAAATGTGTAGTGTCGGTTTTTAAATTAGCTTCTCAGCAGGCGCCAACATGAGTGACCGTGTGTGTGTGTGTGTGTGTGTGTTACCTTGGGGACCCTCCGGGGGCGCTAGATCGGAGCTGGTGGGCGTCACCATGCAGAGCTTCTTGGCCGTGCTGAGGCCCCGGCTGTTGAGGAAAACAGGCAGGTGCACAATGTTCCGCATGTAGTCGTGCCCGTTGATGTTGGAGTCCCTCAGCACACTGTTGAGATTCTGGTTGATGGCCTTAATTATTATGTGGGGGTCGCTGGCGAAGATGGAGATGAAGGGGCCTTTAGAGAACAGCACCCTCACCTGGTAGAGGATGGAATGGCAGGTTAAAGACCGGTTCTCAAAAGTGAGCCAAGAGTATGAAACATTCCAATTCATTCCAACCAAACGACACATGAACTGATTCCAAATACAGCACTACTAACTGCATATGTGAACATACCCCTAACCCTAAAAGTACAAATGTTTTTCCTTAAGACTGTGGCACAAACTTGTCAACACAACATTTGGGGGAGGTTTCCAAACAAAGGCATACGGTCCAAATGTCACAGGACATTGATTTGTGCTGCACACAATCAGGTCCCTAATAAAGCTGAGAAACCACAGCATGTGTCAACAGCCCATATCACACAATACAAATGTAACTGTCAGGCATTCATACTACGGTACATAGCAGATAAACATATTATTTGCTCTGAAGTGAATTGTTCATGACTGTCAGCTCAGTCATTTGTGTTACCAAACGACAACAACAAAAAGCGGAAAAGTGGATTTAAGAGCAGGGAGGGTGAGCTCCTTAAACAGGAGGTGCTTTCATAGGCACTTTTATGAGATGAGATTACATTAGCCAACAGGAGGCCATTCTATTGCACAAGTCAGTGGGGGAAACCTGAGCTCAAAAGCCAGTTGGGATCGCTGTGGAGACTGGTGTGTTTACTGGACCATCCTGGTAATCTGTCTGATGCCCGCGTGGGCATGTGATAACTTAAAATAACTGATAGGTGAGGGTCACATCACCGCTTCTGTACAGTAGCTCTTGTCATTCATTGTTAGAAGATTCTCACAAACCGATATTGATTCAAATGTATAGTCAGACAATTGTAACAAATACACTCCAGATATCTCCTCACATGAAGGAGTAATCCGGTAGTTCTACACAGCCGTGGATCCGCAAATAAAAAAATAAAAGAAGTGGCCGCTCACCACACGTTTCAAGGTGTGGAGCGGAGCTTCTGAGGGAGTTTGTTTTGACTTGAGCTCGAAGTTAGCAAACGACAATGACGAACCATGCCATTAAGTGCATTTACTGCAGTTATCAGCTAGGGGGGGCTGCTGCACACATAATGTAATACGTGCTGTATAGTATACAGTACGTGAAGCCTACAGTATTGAGACAGAAGCACGCACTGTGTCTAGCATCTGCAGCACTTTGTCCTGCTCGCAGGCGTCCAGTCCGTCGATGATGACAGCCATGCGAGTCTGGTTCTGGGTGAAGCCGTCGATGGTCTTGGCCATCTTGGACATCAGCTCCACCTCGTGCTTCAACACCTTCATAAACGAGAGGTAATGGCATTATGATATCATTAGAGTTGTGAAGATGTTTACCATCGTTTGTTGTTGTTATTCATATGTAGATGTTAGAGGATGACATCATTTACCAATACCAAGCCCCGCCCCTTTCCGACAGTTGAGCATTTTTTTATAATCCGACAAACTCCTTCAACGGTCTGTTATATCCTGATATGCTGCTTTGTTCAACCTAGTTACAGTAACTAGGTTGGACAGGCTTTGGATCGTCTCCAAGTTGAAATTTTGTACATTTAAACTTATAGCCTTTCAGCATCTACATGTATTACGTGTAGCTCTGGAAATAACCATGTGACCACTACAGCAGTTTATCTGGTTTTACTATTTATACATTAAAACATTTTATTTGCATGAAACATGTATTTTTATATTCATTAAAAAAAAAGTGTGTTATATTTATACTATTATATTTGTAAAAATGTGCAGTGGTCCCTCAATTTTCTCCAGAGCTGTGTGTTTGTGTCGCCCCCTAGCTGTGACACGTGGCGTCCAGCTGTACCTTCATGAAGCCTTCGCTCTTGAGCTTGTGCAGGTTGTTGGCGGCACTGTGCAGCCGCTTTCTCTGGGAGTTGAGGACGGAGTCCGCCACCTGCCACCAGGTCCGGCAGTTGAGCAGCACCGCCAGGCCCACCACGCACGCCATGGATATCAGCACCGCATTCACGGTCAGGTTAGCAGCGTCCACCTGGAACGCCATCGCCAATTACATGTGCCATCGACCTGCAGCATTACACTCAAGTCAAGTGATTAGGACCTTGGTTGCCATAGGGACTCCTATATCAAACGCAGACAGCCCTGCCCTCCCCTAAGGTCAGTATGTATCCAATATCCTGGTTGCCATAGGGACTCCTATACCACACACCTTGAAAATAGCCAGCAGCGCCATGCCAGTGATGAGACAGCCCAGCGTCAGGGCGAAGAGCACGAAGGAGGGAACGCAGCACGTCTTCTTCCACTTCTTACCTGGGAACAGGTAACACACACACACACACACACACACACACACACACAGTGAAGAGGGATAGGGCGAGAGAGAGACCCTTAATGTAATGCAAAGTTGTCTGTCAGGATAACTTGAGCCATCAATTTAAACAAGGGACAAGATATTTGGATTATAGAGCCAAAAACAACAATGTCTTGCAAGATTTAACAGATTGCAATTCTCCATTTTGTCCCGCAGAGCGCATTCAAGTGTGTTGCGGCTGTTGCTAAAGGAAGGTAACAGCGCTAACTAACTAGCGTAATGTAAAGGTTCATCAAACCGCGTCAGTGAACCTACCTTCATGTATGAAATCTCTCTTACATACTTTATGCTGTAGTTAGGATTCCAGGAGAAAATATGTAGAGCTAAACGAGTGACCAATCACAAGCCCCGCCCCTTTTCTCCTGTCCTCCAATAACAGTTGAGCATTTTTTTTTATCGACAAACTCCTTCAACTGTCTGTTGTCCTGTTACAGCCTACTATGCTTTTTGTCCAACCTAGTGACAGTAACTAGGTTGGACAGGTGGAAAAGAGGCGGGGGCTTTGGAATACCTTGGATTTCGTCGTTCTTGAACACCCTGAAGAGCCTGGTGGCCATGAAGCCGAACTCCCTCTCGCAGGCGTCGGAGAGAGTGGCGATCATCTCCGCCATGGAGGTCTCCCCGCCCACACTGGACAGACGATTGTAGTCCGTGAACAGGAACCTGCAAAGTCAGAGAGACACAAACACGCGTCATGATCCCTTCTTAGAATAGCCTGGCACACTGGCGGCCTCTCTGGTCGTCAGATGACATTACACTTACATTGTTTATGAAGCTGCCCTATTATTTTTGACCACCTTGAGCTATCCACCTTATTCCGATCGGAGATATTTCCCATGATTCATAGGGCATTTAACAAATGTTCATCGTTCCCGGTTAGCAACTATTAGCCTATAATAGCAGTGGTACAGCACGATTTATCCGTTTTTTTTAGTAGTTTTAATTTGTTAACTAGCCAACCATGACACAATAAACCTGAGCTCATTATTTCCCTCTGAGCGGAAGTGAAAAACAGGTTAAAGGTTAAAGGTTACAGTAGGTCGCTCAGGAATAAGGTTTGTTTGTGGCTTCATGTTATGATAATGCCAGTAGAGCTTATTGGGAACAAGCCAATATCAACAGCATTTAAAATTAATCATTTTTACCAGAACAAATATATCCTATGCTGCTGATCTGCAAATGAAACAAAATGCATTCTTACAGGGTTTATTTTGCTCACTGAAGACACGTGTGTGTGCCTGTGTGTTTGTGTGTGTGCGTGTGCATGTGTGTGCGTGTGTGTGTGTGTGTGCCTGTGTGTGTGCCTGTGTGCCTGTGTGTGCCTGTGTGCGTGTGTGTGCGTGTGTGTGCGTGTGTACAGAAGTGCTGTGTGCATGCGTCATCGTCACCTAACTGGCAGGGCTCGGGTGGTCTGCTCGGGCAGCTCTGGCGGGTTGACGAACATCAGCTTGAGCAGCAGCTCCAGGTAGCCCACCTGGCGGGCCAGCCTGGTGCTGATGACCCAGGCCCAGTTCCAGCTCTCGCCCTCGCGGCGGCTTCCAAAGTACACCAGCACTGCATGGGGAGGGAGAGCGGCCAGCCGGACTTCACTACTAGAACGCCTCGCAGGCACGAGCCTCTGCATGCACCCCACGCACACTGCTGCTGATGAAACCCACAAGCCTCTGCATGCACCCCACGCACAAACACTGCTGCTGACGAAACCCACAAGCCTCAGCATGCACCCCACGCACAAAACACTGCTGCTGACGAAACCCACAAGCCTATGCATGCACCCCACGCACAAACACTGCTGCTGACGAAACCCACGAGCCTCTGCATGCACCCCACGCACAAATACTGCTGCTGACGAAACCCACGAGCCTCTGCATGCACCCCACGCACAAACACTGCTGCTGACGAAACCCACGAGCCTCTGCATGCACAAAACTGCAGTCATCATCTCGATTTGGCTTTGCAATATCACTCTGCACTTGAGTCCGGACATTATTTTATTGACTTTGGTCAATGAAGGCCTCACAAGGGCAGGGGCAGGCAATTCGCTTGGATTAACAAGGGCAAACCACCCTTTGTGACACATTATCAAAGAGCAAACACCTTAAGATTATTCTGAATGGAACTCTATCGGACAGGTCTGCAATGGCAAAAATGGCGGTCAGAGGAGAAAAGAGCCAATCGTTTGCTTTATAACGGGCAAAGCGTAAACCTACTTAGCCACTTGTGTGGTTGCACTGAGGCGAGCCAACAGCTGCGCGTGCATAGTAGAAGATATTAAGAAGTCTTTTTTAAATCATATTCCGGAGCAAGGGCACCAAGCGGTTTAAGGAGCTTTAATCAGATGTGACTGGTGATTTTACAGATTCAGTTTTCACATGCCGGTGACTTTTAAAGTCATGGCTTTCTCCCCATGTATCTAGATCCTCCTAATATTATATGCATTATATGCATTTCTTCCCTTCATCCTTTGTTCAAATGTTTTTAACTGTAAAGCACGTTGAGTTGCACATGGTGTATGAAAGGTGCTATACAAATAAAGTTTATTATTATTATTATTATTATTATTATTATCTGCCCAGAGGCAACACCACCCGCCCCCCCTCATCTCTCCCCTCCTTCCTCCCTCCCTCCCCAGTCACTAAGCAACCTCTCACCAAAGAAGATGTAGAGGAGGGCCAGCAGGCTGAGGGAGACAGCGACGGCCAGCTTGGGGTCGAGGGTGAAGCCCAGCACCAGGGCCACGGCGCCGCACATCAGCAGCGTCAGGAACACCACCAGCCAGGAGAACTGGAAGAGCGGCTCAATCTGCTGCCCCGCAAACGTCTTCATCTCGTCTGGGGAGCGAGGGGAACAGACATGGAGGGTTAGGTAGAGGCATTCAGTGATGGAGCTAGACTATTGATTATACAGAACTTACATGCATTACTGCTCAATTTCCATGAGAATATAAATTACGGCCAACATGAGCGGCTGTCGCTTACTGACTGACTGACTGACTGGCATATGCACACCACTCTACACAGTAGGTGGCGGTAAAGCACCAATATCATAAGGAAGGAAGGCAGTACCATTTCAGCTAGCTGATCGGTTGAGTAGCTGCAATACAGGAGGCTGCATTTTCAGGTTTCTGGATTTACAAGCTCCAATCCATAGACTGAAACTACATTTCTATGACCCAGTGTGTTTGTGTTCTGTGCCTATGAAAAAATATGGACTACAAGCTGTGTGAGTAATATGAACTGATTTTGGTGGTCATTTGCCTTTTGGTCGCTTACGAAGTCCCTGACATTAAAATGCTTTTTTCCCCCCATACGGTTATCGTCCTTTAACTCATAAACAGTCCGGAGACGAGTCAGATTTACTGTTCGTGTTTGAAGGCTAGCTAGCGAGGACGAGCTAGCGCGGATGCATTTCCACTCCGCCCACCCCGAAGTGTCACATTCCAGATCGTTAAGCGATCCCGACCGTTTCATTTTGAGTTTGGCCTTCTTTCTTTTTCATGCTCGCTTGTAATAAACACGGGTAGCGGGTCGCGCTTTGTTGGCTGTGTTTTTAAGTAGGCCACCAGTTGACATTTTTTGAAGGGTAGCTGCCAGTCAGGATTTGTTTTCCCCAAAACGGTCTGGCTGAACCAGGCTTGCCTATTTTTTATTTTCATTTCTATTAATTTATCCAAACAGCAAGGCACATTCAAATCTAAAAAGTAAGCCGTAATAATAAAGCCATATCCTGGGCCGTCTTACCCTCCAGCTTCTTGAGCAGGAAGGACTTGCCGCTGCCCCACTGGGCGTACAGGCCCACGCAGATGGGGGGCTGCATGGTGGGCTCGCTCAGGATGTCCGCCAGGGCACTGCTGTACAGGTCATAGCCCAGCATGTCCCCGTCTGACTCAGAGGGGGAGAGGTGCTCTGGGAGGGAGGGGGAGAGAGGGAGGGGGAGAGGGAGGGGGAGAGAGAGAAAGAGAGTTTTTTTTGTTTTGAAAAAAGTATTATTATACCACACATTTCAACCAATTAAAACAAAAACGAAAAGAAATTAAGTTTTTGCACTTAAAATACATTTTTGTAGTCACAGATTGTCTTGTATATAAATATGTTCCATCTTCAAATAATAGTTATGTTCTAACAAAATACGACACAGAGAGAGAGAGAGAGAGAGACAGAGACAGAGACAGAGAGACAGAGAGAGAGAGAGAGATGGGATATGGGGGGGTATGTCAGATGGCATTGCAACAGGTCTTACTGGCTCCAAAGATCTGGGTGAGGATGCTCTTCTGATGGGTGCAGTCGATGTTATACGGGGTCTCCCCGGCCTTGTTGGGGCGGTACAGCAACCGGCCGTCCTTGGGGTTTCTCAGGAGCAGCTCGGCCAACTTGCGACTTCGGCCGCGGATGGCGATGTGAAGAGGCGTGTCTCCTTTCTGAGGAGAGGAGACGATAGACTCACACGAGCTAAATATCTCTTGTGATCAGTTCATGAATACTAAAGCCTGATGGAGGACATATGAACCATTCCGGAGTCCTCCTTCAACATTCCCTCCTATACAGACAGCACTGAACCACGACCACAGCCTGTTATTTCAATCTGATAACCAGTGAAAACATAGCTTTGGTGTTTTGACGTAACTGGGCTTATACAGTAAAGCGCTTTTAAGACACCTATATTAGGTTTTCAAAATCGCAAAAAAAATATTATACTATTTAAAGACGGAAAACGGCATGATCACACATCTGTATATTTATAACCATGTTTTGCTATATACTGTAACATTTAATCTTTAATCACTTCCACATAAAATGCCGGCACACAATGTATGCACATTCACCAGCAGCATCAATCCTATAGGAAATATAAAGACAAATCTGGCAATTGTGGAAGTTTTTGTTATCACATTTTCTATAGGTTTACAGTAATATTATGCCTGTTGAATTGCATTGCATGACCATGGGAAGCATCGACTGAGTGTAAAACATCCACTGTCCCCTACTAAAGATATATATACTCCAGTGCAACACATGATTTGAACAATCCTTCAAGAAAATCTAGTTTGGGGAGAACCAAGAAAGACTATTTTCCCTTGCGTAAAGCACGCAACATTCACAACTAGTTGTATAACCAAATAGTGGTTATACAACCACAACTACATACACATCCCTGAAGATTACATAGAGCTCAAACAATGATCCTGTTTCGCATGAGAAATTACCCTAGGAAGTGGGTGTTGTTGTTTGGTTTGTTCACATGCTAGAAAGTGTACCTTGTCTATAGCAGAAACCTTTGCTCCTTTATCCAGCAACAGCTCCACAATCTCTATGCTTCTCATCTTGGTGGCTTTGATAAGGGGGGTCTCTGCCTCCTGCAATACACACACACACAGTTCAGTAAAGTTAACAATCATACAGTCCTCTTAAGAAAGAGAAGACATCTGGCAGACGCCAACTCAAAAGATGAAAGCCAGATAAAAGCATTAACAAGAACAGCAAAGCGACAAAGGCAGCTATAATGGTTTAGACAGCATGGGTTAGGCTAGCCGACACACAGTCTACATGTATGTATCCTTAAAAGCCTGAGGCCTCTTTAATACTTAAACGTACGGTAAATGTAGTCACTTTGGATGAAATCAATTGTAAAGTAATAGCATGAAAGAGGGCGTTTCCTTTGGCTATTCAACCTGAGTTAGTGCGTCGTACCTTGGTGCAGCTCTCCGTGTCTGGGTTACACTGCAGGATGTCTCTCACAATGGCGGCGTTGCCTTTCTCCACAGCCCAGTAGAGGGCACTCTTCCCATCCTTAATTAAAGGAGACACAATCACAAGAGAGTGGGTAAACTCACTTCAGCTGTGCTGCACTGAACACTAAAATAGACAGACATTTTCTTTCGCATGGCTGACACATACGATAGTGTTTGTCCTATAGCAGGATTCTAATTCGTCATACAAACATGGCACCTGTTTGTGTAATATGATACAACTGAGAGTGCAGTGGGTCAACATGTTTTTCCTAGCTACATTGCGGTGTTCCACTCAAAACAGATTCTAGGATTTCCTGACCTGTGGATGGAAGGGTCACTCTGCCAAAGGTTGGGAACACAGTGGTCAAATCAACATGTAAGAAGAGAGGACCCCCTGCTTGTCTCTCCGACATCAATATGGCAGCAGACATAGCTGGGGTGGGGGGTGGGTGGGTGCACCTACCTGGCCGGTCACGTCGATGTCTGCGTATTTGTTCAGCAGGGCCCTCACTATCTCTACGTGGCCTCCTCGCACCGCTCCTATCAGCACCGTCTCCCCACTCTGTCAGAGAAACAAACACACCCCATCAGAAAAGAACCAGTGTATTGCAGCTACACGTTGCCTAAAGTTACGGTAATGCTTTTGTTGGGGGGGGGGGGGGGTCAGGACCCCTTAAATGGGTTGCAAGACACAAAAGTGTTCATGTACACTCTAACACATGCACCTGCTCGTTACATTCGCTCGAGAACGCTGGCCAACTCCAATCAAATAAAAAACCCCTCTCCCTGCAATGCCACAGGGTGCTCCCTCAGACACTGTTATGATTTGAACTCGAGGTCAGCAAGAATGGACTGACCATACCTTTAAGCAGCCTTTAAGCAGCCACGTGTCGTGCATACAAGATATAGGTGAGCATGCGTGGTCGAGAGGCTTAAGTTGTTGTTCAGCCGATACAAGCGACACACGGCGCCCGTGCTGTGATTGTCGGTGCCAGACAGGGTGGGGCCTGTGCATCTCAGAACAACATCCAGCGAGTGGAGGCTCTGTGGGCGTTAAATGGCTTGTTAATGAGAGGGGTCAGAGGAAGA
The DNA here is from genome assembly GCA_027564835.1 of Typhlichthys subterraneus. Taxonomy (NCBI): domain Eukaryota; kingdom Metazoa; phylum Chordata; class Actinopteri; order Percopsiformes; family Amblyopsidae; genus Typhlichthys; species Typhlichthys subterraneus. The sequence continues at coordinate 23,821 of JAODUH010020774.1, forward strand.
ACGGCCAGACCGGTTTAGATAGCCCGGAAGGCGACAGTAACTCAATTAACTAAGTGCTACGACGGTGGCATGCGGAAGAGCACCTCTGAATGCACAACCTTGTAGTGGATGAGCTACAGCGAGAGACACAGCACTTGGTGCGCAATACAATGTTATGCTATTAAATGAGAGGGCTACTATTGGTGAACCACGCATCTCGCTGGTGGATGGACACTCACCCTGTCGGGGATGTTGACGTAGGTGCCGGCGTCCAGCAGGTCCTGGACGATCTCGGTGTAGCCCTCCTTGGCAGCGATGGCCAGCGCCGTGTTGCCGTCCTTGTCCGTCATGTTGACGTTGGGGTTCCTCTTCAGGAGCTCCTTGACGCAGTCGGTGTAGCCGCCCTTCACCGCCACGATCAGCGCCGTCATGGAGTTCTGATGGTACAGAGACAGTCGCTAGCTTGACGTGTGTTACGTCTGTGCCGTCATGATGGTACACACAGTCGCTATCGTGACTCTGTCTTGATAACAACTTTCACAGATTATGTGTGATTGTGATTGTTGTGTCAATCAACCTGTGAAGATCAATAAAGTGCTTTCTCTGTAATACATGGACCTGGTTCCGTTAGACTGATACAGAATGCACATCATATAAAACAGGACATTAAGCGTCAATAGTTTCAATAACGCAGCGGCATAAGCTCAAGTATTGAACCAGTCACATATTATGACGTGTGTCATAATATGTGACTGGAACCACACATTGGTATGACACCGTTATTATTAACCATTAAAGTAATCCCTCTACGTGTGATGAGCAATAGAGAGGCTAAGTCACTTCCCCATTATATGACCTAAGTTAAAAAATATCTATGGTAGTCAATGGCGAGAATACAATTATTTTTAGATCCCGTTTGCTTTGTGACACGAAGTACACATTTGACTATTTAAAAGAAAATTCTTCCAGTCAAGAAAGTCTCGGTTTGTCGTGCATTAGTTGTATGCAAGTATAAGTACTTTGAAAATATGTAATTAGTAAGACTACAAACCCTGTGTTGCGAAACGTTATAGTTTCACAACAAACTGTAACGCTCCTGACTTGAACAATGATCTTTTAAATAGACACATATCATATGTGTGCTTCTTGTCACAATTCAAACGGGATCAAAAAAGAATTCAGATTCTCGGCGTTGACCACCGTACATATTTGTTCCAAACTAAAGGTCCCATATGGGACCTCTCTATACCAACACAGTGTGCCTCTACAGTCTGATGTACATACGGCCCCCTCCTGGTCCACGTCAGCTCCGTTGGCCAATAGGTGCATCACACAATCGTAGTGCCCCCTCCTGGCGGCCCAGATCAGCGGAGTGGTGCCGTACTGAGAAGCGTTACAGAGGGAAGAAGATGCATTTTACTGTAAACGTAAAGATGTACGCCACAAAGATGTAGTTAAACGGGGTTAAAGAACCCGACATCACGGTACATCAGCAAACATACATCAACTAATTGTGCACAAACAGCCATGGTTATGTCTCTCCCTCTTCTTCCCTCAGTTCAGTTGTTTCTTTTGTTCTTTTGTTTGTTAGTTTCCATCATTCATTTCTTTATTCGTCCCATCCTTCTAGATCTACATATCAAAGCCATGGTTACTAATAAAGATGTTTTTTTAGTCCTGGGGGGGGGGGGGGGG
>JAODUH010020795.1:0-14800 GCA_027564835.1 Typhlichthys subterraneus
AGCAGAGACACAGAGAGAGAGAGAGGGAGCGAGAGAGACACAGAGTGAGAGAGAGAGAGAGAGAGAGAGAGAGAGAGAGAGAGAGAGAGAGAGAGAGAGAGAGAGAGAGAGAGAGCGCATATACACATAATGGGAGAGAAGATAAATGCAATCTGTCTGTCCCATCATGCATTCCCTAAATATATCTCTCCCTCTCTCCCGGCAAGACAGAAACTTTTTTTTTTCTGGGGCACACAGGGCTATTGTCCCACACCAAAGCCCCTCCTCTCTGCTCCTCTTCCCTAACAGGACCTCACTGCACACCTCAAATGTTTATTTAATCTCTTATTACTTGTGCAAGCATTTTGGAATGGTCCCGACTTCTAATAAACCTAAGGTGCTTTGTCTGTCCAGGGAAACTGTACATACGATCCTATGGGGTTGGTGGGGCGTCTAGGATGGTGGACTGCAGATTTCTTATTGAGCAATTCTCAGAAATAATCACAGACCTGGATAAAGCTAAATGTTATCTGGGTCCAGGATGGATGGTGGCCTTCATCTTAAGCACCTATGGTTTGTTTCTTAAAATGGCCTTAATTAAAGTAAGCCAGAACTCTTGCTATTATTGTTCTTTAACTCTAAACCTATATCTTCCACAATAAACCTTCAGATTTCTGCATCAATTTTTAATCCGAATCCATCTTTTTAGGAGGGGAACTGGGGAAGCTTGTAGCAAATGAATAATCAAACTGGCGTGACCGGAGTAGTGCAGTGTCACCTTGATGTCAAGTTCCTGGCACATTAAATCTCCTTCGGTTATTCTGTCTATTCAAGGTGAAATAATCTCTGCAGGAGTTTGCATCTGTCCGCATTAGAGTCATAAAATTGCCATGATCAATCCGAGTTATTAATTATTAAAGTATTTCTACAACGTTAGGAAATGTGTCACACATTCGTGCAAACATAATAAAGCAAATATATAATTCAGTTGGTAAAAACATGTAGTGTAAAGAGTTAAAGGAACACATTTAGAGTGTTCTTAAGAAGAAAAAACTCGCATCCCCTTGGGCACTCCAAAGTGTATGTGATTTTTCTCTTTTTTTACAAGGCTGCGCTTATACAGGCCAAGAAGCCACCGAGAAAACCTTTAATTACTCTCTGCGCATCAGGGAGTCTGCGCTACCCGTAAGAAAAACTCTGTAGAACGAAGAGTGGGATATTGCACGTTTCAGTAGCCTAAGGTTTGCTTTGGATAAGCTACATGTGATATGTTATAACAGCCTAATATATAATAATAACGTACGCTACGAAAAAATAAACTAGTCTACACAAAATTGTAATTTGCCTACGTTTTTCCAGCATATTATAGGCTAATACATACACATAAAGTAGCATTTTTGAACAGATCAAAGGGATCCGAGAGATGATGAGATCCATACAGAGAACATACACCAGCTTTGTGTGTTTTGGCTATGTGTGTGTGTGCCTTTTAAATTAATCTAGTACTAAAATGTAATTCATTATTCGAAGTTGTATATCCTAGGCTTACCAGTGTGCGACACAGCATATCCACCGAGCAACAGGACCAGCAGCACAGGACCGACACCTCCGGCACGCTGCCTCGGAACAGAGAACATCTTTTCCGGTTACAGCCGCCGCGAAACGGCCAATGTAGCTGTCCGTTTTTGAGGCAGCAAGCGCTGCGTCTCAAAGAAAGTCGGTCTCCGAATTATTTGTCAGAGTATGCCAATATTACATCGAAGAGAGTCCATCAATTGTTTTGGCGTAGTTACAGTGACCGGTTCATTAAGATTTACAAACAAGGTGCCACAATCCGCGAGTCCTTACAAATTATATATTTTTAACAACTGGGAAAAATAGACATTCCCGCCAATGCGATTAAAGTTAGAAGAAATCCGATAGCCCACATTAAAACTTTTCAATACGAGCTTGTACTGTTGTGCTACATCTATTTTCCAGCTTTGATCGCTCTCAGCTAGCGCAAAGATCACACGTCACAAAAGTTTGTTGAATCATTGCGGTGAGCCTTTTAAAAAAAAAGCCATATTGCCAAAAAGACCCCGTTGTCCAGGGCTTGCAAACTTCAATTACAATCAACAAAAGGTACCGAAGCGACGCTGTGATGATCCACAATAGATCTTGGCAAATTCCAGCCCTTTGGAGCCCTGGTGTCCTGTTCCTCCACTCCGTGGATGTGCAAGGTGCTCACACTCAACACGGGGATCAACGCTACGTTGAATATCAGCCTCAGGACTACCGTTCCCCCCCTGGCCAATCATAGACCATCATCCTCCCACAGAGAACAGCAGAGAAGTGAAGGTAAAACACAGCGCGCAAGGAGGAGATATCAGAGAGATGGAAAACCCGGATTCAAGATCACACCAAGGCGGTGGAGTTATTTATCAAGGCAGACTTACTAAGGTATTATATAACATTTTGTGTTTTATAATGACAAATTATCTATCAATCTATTTACATGTGCGGTTGTTGCAGATGCTCGGCTATTTAGGTGCAATATTTCGCCTATGTTTGGTTACGCTAATGGGGTTGTTCTAATGTTATTCGGTAGACTATTTATGAATGAATGACTAAACAACTGGAAAATAATCGTGTTGAATTTATTTTGATTTTGAAAGGCCTAGATAATTATTTATTATTTTATGCCTTCATTCGCGGCTTCAAGTCCTATACTGCCGGCAGCAACAAGAGGGCGCTATTTTGTAAATGTGGCTTATTCCCATGGAGATGCCTGCACTTACTGGTTCCACTGCAGCCTCAGTCATTAAAATAAATGACATTCCACGTTGGTTTGTGCTCTGGCAGCAAATGATGGGTTGTGATTGGTGATTTGAAGACAACGGAGTACATTTTGTGGAGGTTAGCAGGGAGCGTTGGGCCATAGCAAGGTCACAAAATGTCTGCATTGTTACAATCTGCACAAGGCAGACAGACATTGCCCTGTTTGCCTTGTTACAATAATAGCCTACCCACATATGTTCAAGAATATTGCATTTTTTGTCTTCAAAGCAATTTAGTGAGCAAATACAAAACATCCTATCTTAGTTGACAGATCAGTGATTTTCTAATAGGACACCAAATAGATTATTGTGTTGTTGACTCATATGACCTTAAGCTAAGGCCATTTTCAATTTGCATTGATTAATTCCATTACGAGCTCATTTCTAATTTAAGCACACTTTAAGCATGCCACTGTCACAAAGAAAATGGACAGAATTGGAGGTAAAGACCAAATGTGATTATCACTACAATATATAACAATAACAATCTTAACTGGTCCACTGATTGATTGATTGATTGATTGATAAAACATAAAAACATGACTAAACACTCATCAAAACAGAGATCATTTGAGCGGTAGCTTTCTTATAGACAGGGTGAGAGACAAGTGACACGGGTGTGTGGCTGTGCATGTGCATGTGGGTGTTTGCACTTTGCTGTGTGCTGCACCTAAGCCAGCTGTTTCTAAGATGTGACAGTAGGCCTATCAGCCAATGGAAAAGCATCGCTGTACTTTGCTCCAACTTCAAGTGATGTCTCCTAGTTCCTCCGTCCTCTGATGACAAGTATCCTGCTAGATCAAAGAATATGTCCTGGATTATTTATTTATTCTCTAAATCTGTATTGTGACTCTCTGGTGAGAGTTAGAAACACACACACACACACACACACACACACACAGAGAGCGAGGTTGGAAGGCGGGTGCTAATGTTTGGGACAACCGTTTTCCTTGTTAGGCCGCAAATGTGTTTTCTGTTTACATGTCTGTGCATGCTGTCCTTTCATTGTTTGCGATTTTGTGTTTTGTTTGCTGTGCTTCTGTTGTATCCCGGCTAGTTCTCGCATAGCAAACAAATCAAAATGGCTTTCATGTCCATACAGAAATAGTCTGTTGTTGCCTGAATTCTTTAATCAATCGCCTACCTGTGATGATTTAAACACATTTGTACATTACATTATTCTCAGAAATGCACAAATGTCTTTAAGAGTCATTTATCACAATAGGATGTTATTTGTAATGGCTGTATGAAATGATGAGTCTTCATTCCACTGGGACTGTCTTAGGTGACACGTTGTCTATACCTCGATGAGGTCATTCAAGGTGATAGCACCCTCTGTTACGACGGAATGCTCTAATTAAACAGTTTGCACTCTCTCCAAAACATCTTCTTAGTAATTACTGGGCTGATGACAATGTTGAATATGCCATAAGTCATTATTTTGTACTGCCGTGTGCGAAGACTAATTGAAGATATAAGTCAAGGGCACCCAGTTGAAAACTAGAAAGGCAAGCTGGGGGAAACAGGAGCCATAATCGAGTGGGATGAAACTCATATGCAGTTCACAATGAGAACGCAAGGCCTATTATTAAGGCATAATAGGCTAGCTGTGGACTGTTTAGCACCACCGGCTCTCTTCTGCATTGTATGGCAATCTTGACATAAAAAGGATCAAACTGGCTATCTCTGTAAAACAGTGGTGCTCCAAAGATAGGAGGCATGCTCTAGAAGTTTCTGTGGAGATAATTGAATATTATTTTCAGGAATGATTAACTTGACCTATGCAGTAGACTAATTATGTCTTGCAGGCCATAGGAGAACTTGTTCAATTTATTTCAGTTGTGGGAACTACGAAAATAACTGACACAATATTTTGGTTGAAAGGGAACAATGTACTTTATAGCCATTCTCAAAGTAATCACCACCATTAATTATTATTAATATTTATGTATATTAGTGTGTGTAAAATGTGTGTGTGAGTGTGTGTCAGCGTGCATCGACTTCACATGTCCTCTACCGTTGTAATCCCTGGGCACACCTGGGCCTTGGGGCTTCAGGGCTTTTAGCAGATTGCATGTGTCAGACTTAGGACAATTACACTGATTGTTGCCCTAGAAACTCAGCTCTCTATATCCTTCTGCTTCTGGGCAGAAATAGTTGATAAAATGAAAGGTGACAGAACATTATGCAAACTGAGGGAATCTGTCTACAAGCTGTTTCTAATATACCTAATGTACCTACAATAACAACCACAAACATGCAACTTGAACAGGCAAAATGTTCATGAATGTATAGGTTAGTTGTTTAACTGCCTTGTGAATTCAAAACTTTTCCACCAAGTTATTTTAATCTAGTGTGATAAAATTAACAGCTCACTCATTATCACAGCTAATGAAAGTATGTTTGAGTCTAAATGGAGAACCCATATGGCACCAACATCATTCCTTGGTTTTCATGTTCAACTCTTTATTTTGCTCATTACACTACATTGGCTGTGATATTCACATCATTTGCATCATTAGTAAACATTCTGCTATAGTCTTGGGGGTTATTTGGGATAGAAATGTAGAGACATACATCACACCCAGCCACCAAGAAGATTGCATTGGCACAAAATGGTAAAAGCAGGAATTCACCAGCATATATTATGGCAGCGACTGGAAAAATCAGAAGTTTGACGTATACTGAGCCATGATGACTTTATACTGAAGTTTTCCGACTCTCAGATGGTTTGGGTGGTGTTTGCAAGGACTGTTAAGTGTTAGTGAGAGTCAGAGAGTGGCTATGTAGAGATAGTTTTTTTTTTTTTTTCTTTTCTGTGTAAATGGAAGTGTTGTTGTGCAGTTAGGAAATTCAGCACAGCACTGACGAAAGTCTGTGAACACTAATTAAACTCAACATCTGCTGGCAGGAGCCTGGCTGGCAACTCAAAAGCTGTAGATCAAATCCCCACATGGTAGAAACCATAATGTCACCAATTCAAGAAGAAATATTTAGTTTATTGATCAGGTGAGAAAGAAATTCAATTACTTCTTGCTACCAGTATACTGTAGGTGTTGCTTTAAATGGTTGTGTTTGACAGGTTATGTCTAAGTTTATAGGTTCTAACATAATTTACAGTATAAACCAAAACTTTGTTAATGATCTCTAGACCACATTGGTGTATTTGAGCAATAATATGCCATTAGGGAAACATTATGTACGCTTCACAATATATGCTGCTCAGCACATTTCCTCTGCTATGAGTCTACACAAATGTTTATGTTAGTTTTGGGCTTTAGCACTCTGCTTTACACATGTAAGAGCAGCATTAAAGAGGTAGCATGCACGTTTTATCATTCTGTGAGAATCTGTAATAGACGATGGAGAATGTCAAGTAGATGTACTTTTCCCACAATGCTTTGCATCTTGACATTACTCATTAATTCATTTATTGACTAAATAATAATAATAAGAAGAAGAAGAATCTCAAGTATCATGCCATTAATTAATTGTGTTATAATAATTGGTATCCGTTTGAAAATAAATATATAAGAATGAGAAGTAAGCTTAATCTTCATAGGGGACTATGAACATATTTATAGTCCCCTTATTCTGGGACTGTACAGTGAATGGTATTATAGTATGTATTATTTATACATACGAGTAAGGAATTCAGACAGTCTATTGTGTTACAGTGAATTGTATAAGTACAGTATATATTCATACGTATACATACTAGTAAGGAATTCAGACATAGTCTATTGTGTTACAGTGAATGGTATAAGTACAGTATATACTGATACTAATACATACTAGTAAGGAATTCAGACAGTCTATTGTGTTACAGTGAACTGTATAAGTATATACTGATACTAATACATACCTGTACTAGTAAGGAATTCAGACAGTCTATTGTGTTACAGTGAATGGTATAAGTATATACTGATACTAATACATACCTTACTAGTAAGGAATTCATACAGTCTATTGTGTTACAGTGAATGGTATAAGTATATAATCATACTAATACATACTAGTAAGGAATTCAGACAGTCTATTGTGTTACAGTGAATGGTAAGGGTAAGGGGAAAAAATCGATACTGCAAAGTATCGTGATATTTCCCATGGTGATATTGTATTGATACACGGACGGCAAGTATCGCAAAACTTTTTTTTTTCATTATATAAATTGCACATGAGAATTTAACTAATATTTATGACGTTCATGTAAACTTGCAACAATCACATTTTGCAGCAATACAATTTATGTGAGATGAACAAACCGATGTTGACAGATTTCTTTTGGGCACATCATTTGAAGTTGGAAAAAGTACTAAACAAAATATTGCAGAATATCGCAATATTATATACAAATAGAAAATATAAATATAAAATTGCAATAATATCATATCGTGGCATAAGTATGATAATATCGTATTGTGGGGCCTCTGGTGATTCCTCTAGTGAATTGTATAATACTACTCATACATATACTGTACATACTAGTAAGGAATTCAGACATAGTCTATTGTGTTAACAGCTTCTTGTTGCCACCACTTAAAGCAAACACACATGTTTAGAAGTGGCTGTGTGCTGCTGTAAGGACAGAACATGCGTGTGTCTAGATTAATGGCCACGCTCACATGAAATGCCACTGACTAGCATTTATACACAAACAACTTCTAGTTTCCTGACGATGGAGGGATTCGCCCGGGGGGAGGAAACGTGACTTTTGGTGTCCTCTGCTACTCCCGCCATCCCTCCCTCTCTTCATCATCCCTCGCTCCTGTTCACCTGTGCCACCTCACTAATGATCGCTCAGCGGCTGTGAGCCTACCATGCATCATTTACCACGAGCTCCAGAGAGGGAGACATGGTCTAGAGAGAGCCCAGAGGAAGAGAGGTCTAATCTGTGAGCAGGGAAGACAGAGAGAGAGAGAGAGAGACGCACACTGAGAGAGATAAAAAGGCGACATCTGTCAAAGGAAGGACAATGAGAGAGAGAGAGAGAGAGAGAGAGAGAGAGAGAGAGAGAGAGAGAGAGAGAGAGAGAGAGAGAGAGAGAGAGAGAGAAAGAGAGAGACAGCCATTTTCTGGAGGAGAGAATAGGAGGCAAGTTGACAGACATGCAAACGGTGTGAGAGAAGCTCGTGCTATAACAGTGGTGTAAAGGGAGAAGGTGAAAATGGGCTTGAGGGGACTAGGAGGCCCATTTTATTAATCACAGCCTTAATCTGGTGGGAAATGCTGACAGCTCCCGGATAGAAACAAAGGCCCAGTGTTGCGGCCACTGCAATTCTACCCGCAGCATCGCAGAGATAGCAGAAATCATGCAACCACTTTCTCTCACTACCAACTGGTTTAGTATAAGATGTGTGAGTGTGTGATGAGCCTACTTTCAACTACAATATTGAATTCACAAATGCACAGACGGGCTATATTCTTCTCATTATTGTCCATTGGTTTAAAAAACATGCAACAAGGCATCAACACTATCAACCTTAACCTCTATTCCAATAAGTGTCCACCGTTCTTCACCAATGCTTTTTCAGTTGGCCCACAGCACCCGCAGATCCCTAGAGCAGGTTATGTCCCTCTAAAATACCCAGGAGTTTAATTCGAAACCTTAATTTATCAAGGGAAGCCTTAGGAGACCACAGTCTCTTTTATAACAAGCAATGGCAACAAAAGTAACTACAGTTAAAGTTGCTTAACACTAAGCAGAAAACAGACTAGCCCACAGCTACATTAGGCCTACTATACACATGATGAGCAGAATTGCCTTATTGGGCATGCACAGCCTACACAGGGGCTCTACGACTCAACAACCATACTGTAACACGCTTAACGGAGTCATTCATTCAACAATTGCGCATGACAAATATTCATCCAAGGCATGAAGTAAAAAAGAATGTTCAGTCGAATTGAGCAACAATTTTTCCTCGCTTCCCTTTTGCAAGCTGAACGAATACTGTTATTAAGCGTCTGCCGAGACAGCCAATCAAATCGCTAATAATAGGTTGTATGGCTTCTGGCAGAGGATGGATAAGATAGCTGATGACCCTGCAGTATCGCCAGGCAGCGGTCATCTTATTAGCCTATAAAAAGACTAGGTGTGGGTGTGCTGTGTTTGCCATGACATGCTCTCCTATCACACCAATATCACCTCCATCTGGAAGTGGGAGCCACAGCGATGTTAGGAGGAGAGGGGAGGAGAGGAGCGGGGAGGATATGTGGGGTGAAACTAGGAGGAAAATAAATGAAGCCAGCCAGTTTGTTCAGCACTCGCTATCCCTTTTGCCTTATATTAATCTTAATATGAATGAGATATATGCCTGTCTATCAATAAGAATACATTATAAACTTGATCTAAAGCTCTTCTACAAGACATTCATTTTATTAATGAAAGTATTGTCTGTTTCGTGTGTCCATAGGAACAACCAAAGCATTGGAGTGGTCGGATTGACTGCGTGCTAAAATGACACAAGTTTATCTCATTTCCAAGACGGTCCTTATCTCTGACCTTTCTGCTCCGGCAGTTGAGGCTTTTCAAGCCATGCAAATTCTAGTGTTAGTCAAATTCAGACAAAGGGTTTCAGCCAGGGTGGAATTCACACAGGCCTCAGATCAGGCATTGTGTAGTCACTGTGGCCTGTATTAACACATACAAGTTCTACGTAACGACGAACATTGCCAGGGCAAAATGATCAATGCAGAGGATTTTTGTTTAGTCATGTGTGCCAACCCCATTTCACTATAATTAGGATGAAATATCTCTATTGCACGGCTTCACTTTAAACTGTCTTAAATGACAACGGGTCAGAGACAGCCCATTAAGAAGATACAGAGCGTGCAGCACAGACAGAACGGCTTTTTATTGACTAAATATCAGAATCATAACTTGATATATGAGCCACTCGTAATAATGTTATATGGTAAGAATACCAGTAGTAGGAAGACCCTGCTGAAAATATATCTGGTTCTCCTAAACAATGCGGTGGCAATTGCACAGGCGAAGAACGGGGGACTCTACTGTATAGAAGGTCATAACCTGAAATGGAAATAATGAGCAAGTATCGCGCCAGGCTGGTGTGAATTTTCATAGGAGCCAGACAGAGGTCAGAGAGGTGGACATCTGGTGCCTAGACAAACACCTTGCATCTCTCTTTCCACAACGTTGTCACATCAGGAGTTACCACATGCCCTGTGTGTTATGTGAGCAGACATGTTTGGTTTTTCTCCAATGAAACCACCCCGATGTTGCGACGTTCGCCTGCATCGTCGCGCTCCGCATTTATGAATTCTGAGATTAGAGCCGCGTCAGAGCATCCAGGAGGTGAACTTGAAACGCAAGCCAAGTCCCTGATGCTGTCAGGTTTACTGTGTTCGGGCTTTAAGAACACGCTCCTCATGTGAGCCGCGGAGACGGAGAGACAAAGGAGTACAGCCATGCCCTCCGGCTCCTGCGTAGCCCACGGAGGGAGCACGCCAGCCTTTCATCGCTTCCCTGTATCTATCCTCTCATCTCTCTGGGTTATGTTCTGATTTCTGGGCTGGGCTCAAGCGCTAGGGACAAGTTTCAATACTGGAGATTTCCGTGCTCGCTTGAACCGGTTCACCTATACATATGTATGCGGTTGTTAAAGGGAGGCTCCTGGATTCTGTCTGGTATTGCTCTCGTGGTTAGAAGAGCAGCATAACACTCTGCTAGAGTGAAACGTGACTGGCACTCTTCTCTCCTGCCTACAGTGCTCCTGCACATTTCTCTGCCCCTCCCCCTCTATGGGCCTTCATGCGAATGTTCTGCCATATCATCTCCTTCTCTCATTCCGTTGTCTGGAGCATATTAAAGGAAGCATTGTCGGTCTGATATAGATTAAAGAGGAGACTTAAGAGTACTGGACCAATGTGTAAGGACACCAATGGTCAAAGCTATAACCTGATATTCCGGCACGGCGTGATGCAGTTTTCCCAATACACCAATGTCTAAATCAATAAATAAAAAAAGCAAAATAAATGAAAGGAAGGAGAATGCACCTAGGTCGATAGACTCGCAGGTGATTGAGGGGAAATGGGAGCCTTGTTGTCCTGTGTGTGCACGTGCATGTGTGTACGTGTGTGTGTGTGTGTGTGCGGGTGTACATGTGCGTGTGCGTGTGTATTTGTGGTTGTTCGTAAGGCCTTAGTTGCACTGATGTATATGTGTTTGGAGAATGAGACAGTCCTTCTTGCGGTATATTCTTGTGGTCACAGATCTCGTACTGTATCGACTGTTTTTTCTGTTTTTCTAGGAAGTATTGTTCAGCAGAGCAGGGAGGGTTGACTTTGCCACAGATGAACCTGAAACTCCAACAAAGAGAATGAAAGACAAAGTACGTGTGACAGGACAATCCTCCAATCCAAATGTGTCCCACATGGGACGTGTTTATAATTATTAATCAAGTGGCAACATATTAATCTTGTGCTTTCACAAATACGGCTATATAGATTAGATGAAGAAAGATCATCTTCTCTTCAATCCCTATTATGACCAGGCTGATTACTTTATTAAGGCACATTAGAGATTCTGAAATAACAAATCCATTTCACACGTGGGTGTATTATTTTGCCGTGTTATGCGGATTGCTTCAGGTGTTATCATATGCTTCTGTGTGTGGCCCTATGATCTGTTTTACCTGGCTGGCTGGTTGAAACTAGATTACACAATCACAAATTTCCCAAACGGGGACTCGTGCATTTTTCATCCTTCTGCCTGCATGCCTGCCATAATTACTTAATTAATGTCCTACTCTATAGAGATAGGTCAGCTCTAATCCCCTGGGCTCTCTTGGGACTAGCTGAAACCACTAAAGATGCACTGCAGCAAAAGAAGGGAGAAATCACAAAGAGCATTGTAGACAAAACATCACGGTGAAGGAGACGTATTTACTGGCCATAGGGGGCAGAGCAGAGTTAAGACCTTGCTGTTTAACTTAAATCAATCTTTATTTTGAAACGTACAGAGAATATCACATAATATTTTAATATTCAACACATTACATTTGAAAAATCACAATTAAAAAAAAAAAGTTATGTCTTGTTTAAAAATGTAAAAGATAAAATTTGTGAGTTTTCCCTTTTTTCCTTTTTTGTCTCTTCAGATTTGTAAGAATTTTTCTATACAGAGTCCACAGATAAATTAGTACCAGTGTCATTTTCATTTTGTTTTTCATAATTTGCTTTTAAATTATTATAAAACTTCCCACAAATAGGCATTTTCATCATGTTAACTTCTGTTATTTTTTATTCATCAATATATTCAGAACACATTTATTTATAAATTGTCATGTTTGATTTAGATCTAAAAAGGAAATTATCAATAGCTTCTTTACCACTAGAACACAACAAGAGCGCATGCATACATGTTTTCCTAAGATTTGTATCCGAATAATATGCTATCGCAATATCTAATGACAGTAAAGTAGTTTCTCTTAAATTAGGGATTCAACTGTGATTGAAGACAACTTGTGATTTTGTCAGGTACTGTAATATACTATATGGGAATATGCTACCATGTTCAAAATGGTTAGTTTAAAGTGCTTAGAGTAATAATATCTTATACACTGACAGTACTGCAAGACACATACAGTACGTACACATTCTAAAGTAAATACTCAAGGTGTTTTATTTTATCTCTTTTGAAATTGTGAAAGGGTTAGTGTGCAATTTAGATGTATTGTATGTTGAGGAACATTCTGCAGTTACAGTACATTGACTACGATGTCTCACAGAGCCCAACATGAATTCCAACTAATCAGATAAGATTTGTATCTGAATTGCATGCTCTTACATGCAACACATGCTCATCCTGTTATTTTACCTGTTTTTCTCCTGATATCTATCAGACCTATTGTTTTTTTATACAGGTCACTAATTCCACTGGTTTGAGAGTCAGTAGAAAAAGAAAATGTAAACACATAGGCCTGCTAACAAAAGTTTAGTAGTGCCACAATAATACATCAATGTTACATATTAAATGTAAACGTCCTTTTGGCATTTGGTTAGCCTTTACTATTTTCAGTAATGCCTACTTCTACATATTTAGCTGTTTATGCTGTCAGCTTGCTAGCAGTGAAATTATAATAAATATGAAGTTTGCATTGCTAGCATAGCTAATAAATGACATGAAAACATTGTTACACAGTTAGCAGTGTCCCACGAGAACCCAGAATGCCTTTGTGTATCTATGGCAGGGAAATGGGATTATAAAACAATAGGACAGTTATATTAGGAGTCATGAGTGATATTAACATTCCTAAACTACACAGCATTAATTCCCATTTGGCCTCCAAAGTAAAGTCTAATGAACCCAGCATGAGATTCCTGCCGGACCAGGAGCCATTTAATCGCTGATGAATGAATATAAGCGAGCATTGCAACATTTATTTAATCACACCCCTAGCCTCTATGGTAATGGAAAATAACATCTATTACTGGAATAATGTTGACCCATATATGAGTGAGTCCACGGCCTTTCTTCCGCTGCTTCTGTCTGAAAAATGTTCTGTCAAGAGTTAGGCTGTAATTAGTAATTATCTGAGGATTCCATTTTTATTTTTTTTATTTGAGCACTTAACAAATTAATTATGTGTCCGTGGAGGTTAGACATTGCCACAGTGTGTCAACACAACACAGTAGGACTGGCTACCCAGTGGTACTGTACTGCTTTGTGTGTGCATAGTGGGACTCAAGTGGCCGAGCGTTCCCAGAGACAGGATGTGGGAGCGAGAGTCGGAGCAAAGGAGACTTGCAGAGAAAAGGGAGTCACACATTTCTCAGTCCAATCAATCAGCCATTTTTCACTCTGGGCTAAATCCATGCTGATAATTAGCAAATCAGAGCAGTCTGGCATGGTGGGATCTTTCTGGGCGGAGCCCCCCTGAAGGCCCTCAGAGGACCTGAACTGTCTCTTCCCTTCATTAACTCCCCACGTCCTCTCCCCTTGTCCGCCTGATCCTGCAAGCAGTCGGGGATGCTGGGTAATTCAGTCTCCTGTCACTGAGGTGACCCCGCGCCGCAGGGCTGTGGGAGCCGAAGATACAACGCTCCTTTTTTTAACCTCTCTCCCGGCCCCTTTCATCGCCAAGCACCATCTCGTCGCCACCACGGTCTGCTATTATCGCCCGCTGTCTCCTCAGCTTGTAGCTACTCGTGTGGTAATGGCGGTCTAAATACCATGACCTTTTTATTTTTACGCTGACCTTACACAGACCTTAGACAGAGAGTTTGATTAAAAGCCTGAAAAGTGTATTCTTTCTCTCCTCTGTTTCATTTAGTCTATTCCATCGTCTCCTCTGTCTCTCTCTCTCTCTCTCTCTCTCTCTCTCTCTCTCTCTCTCTCTCTCTCTCTCTGTATGTCTGTTGTGTCACAAAGCAATCTCCCTGCCCTCAGTGTTTGCAGCAGCACTTTATGGACACTTTATTGCCTTTCTTAGCTGATTGCTCATATTTATTTACACCGAAAGCAGTTATGAGGTGTGTTGATATGAGAATGCATTGGGCATATTAAACGGAATGTTCATCTCTAGTTAGCTCATTAGAATGTATCACATTATTTTCTATTTTACATTTATTTTCGCTTTGGCGCTGCAGTTTTGGACTTTCTGCAGACATATCTTCAACTAAGACTGTTATGGAGCGGAGTTGTGTGGAATGGGGTGTGTGTGTGTGTGTGTGTTTGGGGGGGGGGGGTATTTTTAACCAGTGACAAAAAAATTTGAATAATGTGTCACAATACCCACGTTTAATAGTGGCTATACAGTAGTGCTTGTCTCATGCACATCACCCACCCACAGATTCACACTCATGCATTATGATTTCCCGCTCTATGTCTTCAGCTCGCCACTAAAGCTTGATAACAATGTGATTATTGCCTGTGACAAATGAAGAGGCTACCTCCAAACTGTTAAACACCTCGTAGCACTTGATGGGAGACATACCGTATGATGAGTGAAGGTGCCAGAGGTGGATGTTTATATGGG